>MQRK01244120.1:0-10770 GCA_001938485.1 Girardia tigrina
AATCGGCGGTATTTCAAGAAGTGTTGCATGGATCGGAAGAGACCATAGTTGGATGGAGCTCAATCAGGACTGTAAACAGGATAAGGCAGGATTTCGACTCCATCCAACTCTTGGAACCTGCCCGTGGTTTTCTTGGCAGTATGCGGCTTTGCATTGTCTTGCTGAAGCAGTGCACGTTTTCGGTTGATTAAGGCAGGGTACTTCTCCTTGAGCTTCTCGTAGACCTGGCCGTTCTGAACCAACGCAAAGCACACGACTCCCTCAAAGTTCTACCAGACACACAACATGATTTTCAAGCCAAATCAATCTTGTTTTGGAACTGAAGACGTTGCTTGACCCGGTGGAACCCATTGCTTGTCTCGGTTGTGGTTGACCAAGTAGACCCACTTCTCGTCCGACGTTACAATTCATTTCCAAAAGCGGTCATCTAGTAGATTCTTTAGCTGTTATCGGCAAATTTGGACTCTTTTAACGGCCTTTGCTTAGGTGAGTTCATGTGGATCTTGACGCGGTTTCTTGTGCACAAAGTCGAGCTGCTTCAAATGCCAATGTATTGTTGAATTGCCAACTCCAAGCTTAAATGCCAAATCGCGAGTGCTTGACGAAGGCTCCATGTCCAACTCTGCTTGCAAGTCATCGTTATCCACTTTTGTTGGTCGTCCAGAACGAGAACTGTCATTCAAGTCAAAGTTGCCTTTATTGAAACGCTTGAACCAATCCCTTGCCGTACTTTTTCCGATCATTTGTGTACCTTCAACTTTGCAAATTGCCTTGGAAGCATCTCGTGTTGTCAAGCCTTTCTTCCAATAGTGACGTAGCAACACACGGATTTCAAGCTTTGTAATCTCGTAGACCATATAATGCTATAAATAAATCGATATATATCAATATCAAATAAATAATGCCAAAAAGAAATTTGAAAAATCAAATTGTATTTTCATTATTGAGCGGGAACTTTTAGGACAACCTAATATCATTTTAACGTACTAGGAAAAGCGTTAAAAATTAACTTAATTAAATAACTCAAATCGGGAAATATTTGATCAAGTGCTGCATTTATGAAGAGACCGTAGTCACTTGATTCGACGTCTATTCTATAGGATAGATACAATTGACATCTTGAAATTTGTCTATCTTGCTGGTGGCCTTTCTACCGGCATCATACTTGGCATTGTCCTGTTGAAACTTGACATCTCGTGTATTCTATCAAGTTGTTCACACCAATGTGTGGTGCTGATGGTTCACACAAGAAGATGTAGTGAGTCGTCATTTAGTATGACATGAAGGGAATGAACACACAATACTACAAAGGTCGATACTCTAGCGCCTAATAATAAAAGTATTGTTCTCCAAAAACATTGTCCTCCAAGAGCCGATGTCTGAGGTGAATCATGGACCATTTGTGACAATGAGCGTGAATGTCAGAACAATTAGTAGAACAAATATCGAATAAGATATAACTGGGGGAAGATTGTTCAGATCAAGAAGATCACCGAATAATTTAATAATTATAAAAAATAAAATATTTATTTCAAAAAGGTTGTACAAATAATAGTCAAAGTCGGCAATTCTTTGTTCGTGGAGTTGTAAAAATATTTTCCTCGTGAATCTTTCTTTCGTCTTCATAAAAATAATTATCTACAGATAATCTTATTTTGTCTGTGTTAAGACGCTGCTCTCTTTCTATCTGAGGCATGGTCTAGAGATACTTCTGCTGAGATTTCATCCGTGTGAGATATTTCTTCTGAATTATTTATCTCTACGGGTTTGACCGCAGACTTTCCCTTTGGTTTGGGACAACTGAAGCAAAGTGTGTCTGGTTTGAAATGTAGAGTCATGCACCCGAGTGTGCCGTATTGACGGTTTTTCACTATCTTTATAAGATAAAACATCGCTTATCCAAGACCAAATTTAAATACTTGTAAGTATTTTTTATTCTGACTTTCAATACTTTGAAGTAACATGACGTTATCGGCTTCCTGAGAGAGCTTACAACCGCCATACAAGCTGTTGATAGTCAACTTTTCTGAATGATTTTCCTGGAGAAATGTTTAAATATCATTATTGTATTTATAACTTACTGTTCAGTCAAAATTGAATATTCAACAATTTCTTTACTTTAAGCTAATAAACATTAAAAAAATTTAACAATTGTGTAGTATAAAACCAAAGTACAATAAAGATACTGATGCAGGACAACACGGAGAAAATATTCGTCTTATAATCAGATGTGGTCACTTCCTATTGTCACAAAACATAATATCCTAATAAAAAGAAATCACAAAATATGTGGTAACGTCAAAAAGTCCGTAGAATGGTAGACTAATTGATAATTTATGAGTCTCATTGCTTATGCGAAAGAAATACATCTACCTAAGTAAAAGTTATCGCGTTATTTCTTCAGACATATTTCATTATTATTCAATTTAACATGATATGACATTGAAAAGCGAAGTGTAATTAAGTTTTGGTATCTAAAGGAAATTGGTAAAATGAATTCGTGGATATTTGACATCCTTTATAACTTACATTTGCGATCTGAAGAAGCATCTAAAATGAAAACAATTTGCAAGAAAACAATAAGATGGAAAAATTTCTTCCTTTGTAAAAAGTCCGCTGGCTTAATTAGGTGGTTGAATGTTTGCGTTGAGAATGATGAAGACTACACCAATAACTAGCTTGTTTTCATAACCTATATGACAAGTGGGATCCCAAAAGACCGAATTCCAAAATCCCAAATTACCGAAATTATTATAAAATTATTTTCATAAATCAAATGTTTTTTTCTTTTTAAATTGAGATTTGTTATTTTAAAATGAGATTTTTTTGATTTAAAATGGAGAATGTTTCATTTTCTTTATTTTAATAATTTTAAGATATTTAAAATCTGAATTTAAATTAAAAAAAACTCATTTTAAAATAAAAAAATCTCAATTTAAAATGAAAAATAACATAATACTACATACAGCGACGTACATAACATTTAAATTATTCTTCACAACTTATTTTAAATTTATTGTATTTTAATATAATAAATTTTGTAATAATTAATTTCGGTCATTTGACACAAACCCATCACAAGTCTTGAATTGAAATCCTTTGATTTTTTTCAGAAGTTTCTATTTTTGTTTTTCTATTTGTTTCAGAAGTTTCTAAAAAAAGACGCCAAAAATGTCTCTAAACTTTTGGGATTTATCAATAGAAGACTAATATTTTTGGACAAAACGGAATTTAATCTGCATACATCCCCTAAATGTGGATATGCTTCGGTTAATATGGATCCAGTTTTATTTCAAACTTAAAATAGGTGTCAAAATAACTCTTTTTGTGCTATCTTGTTTCCCGATGGCATATAATACTATGAATTGTTCGATGATACAGTTGACTCTTATAAATTCAAGGTTTTGGAGTCAGCAAATCAAGCAAATCTTTTTGAGAGACGCCCAGTATTAATAATGGATAAGGTGAGATTTCATGACAACAATCATGTGAAATCTCTTATCCAATCTATTAATATTTGAGGTTTACATTAGCAGCCATATACCCCTCTTTTAATCCCATCAAAAATGTTTTCTCATCGATCAAGTCTAAATTTGACAGTATTCGGCCAAGAGAGAATAACTCATTTCCAAAGAAATCTGGACGACAAAAGTTGACTTCTGCTACTGATAACCGGTGTTTGAAGAGGTTAATTCCTCAATATCGTCGTGATACTGATCAAGAAATCAACGAGAAATGGAGTATGCAAACAGGCATTTCTTCTTCTCCGTACACTTGTCTACGTCGAATACATGAATTAAATTATTCATTCTACAAGGTAAGATTTTCTTAATGAAATATAAGCATTGTGTAATACTTCTTTAAGGCTAAAAACAAACCACTTCTGTCACCTATTCAAAAGACAAAGAGACTTGAATGGGCTCTTAATCATGAAGCCAAAATGATTGGAGTAAAGTTATTTTGATCCACAGACATTACGCATAAAATTTATTACACATAAAATTAATTACTCATAAAATTTATTACACATAAAATTAATTTATCATAAAGTTTATTAAGCATAAAATTTAATTCAAAATAAATTAATTCAATAAAGAAAAAAATATTTAGCATCAATTTACATAAAATTTGATCTGGTGCTTATGATGCCAACAGATTAATCATATTCTACTCTGATATTGGTTTAATATCTTTGTACAGAAGTACCCAAATCTTGGTACCAAGACATTACACATAAAATTTATTTCACCTAAAATTTATTACACATAAAATTAATTTAGCATAAAATTTATTTAGCATCAATTTACATAAAATTTATTACACATAAAATCAATATTTTCAATAAAATTCAACTTGGTTGGTAATCATTTTGCTCTGGAATATAAGCAAAGTTGTTCTTCAGCAATCTTCCTATTCTATGCAAGTAGACCTTTGTCATACCAGTATTTTTAAATTCATTATATGATCGGACAAGTTTATAGAAGCCTCCTTTAAATGATTAATTATTCTTGCATACACAACTCTTGTCTTTCTCAAGCAAAGAACATAAACACAAGGGAAGGTATAACCGAAAACATCACCATGTATAGTGTACAGCTGGAAAAAAATTCTGGGAACTGTATCAAAAGTCCCATCAGCAAAGATTTTGGTACTTCTGCACAAAAATCTTAAACCAATATCAGAGTAGAATATGATTACTCTATTGGTATCATAAGCACCAGAATCAAATTTTATGTAAATTGATGGTAAATAAATTTTTTCTTTATTGAATTAATTTATTTTGAATTAAATTTTATGCTTAATAAATTTTATGCAAATTGATACTAAATAAATTTTATATAAATTGATGCTAAATAAACTTTATGTTAAATTAATTTTATGTGTAATAAATTTTATGAGTAATTAATTTTATGTGTAATAAATTTGATGTGTAATGTCTAGGTACCGTTATTTTTTCAGACGAATCTCGTTTTGAATTGTCTACGGGCGAAAATGGAAAATCGGTCTTAAGATTTAGTACAGAGTCATTATTATCGGGCTGTTTAAACCGAACTCTGAAATTTCCAGAAAGTGTAATGATTTGGAGTTGTATGAGAAGCAAAGGACTTGGTAGTCTTCATTTTATAAAGGGCACAATGAATTCTACAAAGTATACCGAGATATTAACGGAAAGTCTCATCCCATCGATTACGCAATATTTTGATAATGGAGATTTCATTTTTCAACAAGATATATTGTCATAGTTCTAAATTTACAAAAACTTGGATGATGAAAAATAATATGTCCTTCTGGACATGACCTTCAGGAAGCCCAGATTTAAGTCCTATAGAGAATGTTTGGGCAATTATGAAAAAGGAATTACGAAAAAAACATCCTAGAAATAAAATTGATTTGAAGAATAAAATTTTAGCAATATGGAATAGTTTCCCCATTGATAAATGTCAGGATTTATATAATTCAATGAATAGAAGAATGGAAGATGTACTAAAAGCAAAGGGCGATGTTACAAGATTTTAAATAGTAAGTGTCGGAATTTTTTTGAATTTGAGAACAAATTTTTAAATGCGAATAAAATTTTTATTAGATAACTTTTTTATTTGATTTCTTCAAATTATTTTAGAATTGTGTTTAGATTATCGTAAAATATCAAATTAATTCGTCTATAATAACAAATAAGTACATATTATTTATAATTTAAAATTTTTGATAAGAATTATTTTACGTGTCCGAATACATATGAATTTGGGTAGTACTATACTTATAAGAATTATATTTATGACAAAAGGATTTAATGTTTATATAAACCCTGTATTGTACTAAAAATTTTGCAGATCGCCATGTGATAGCTTAGGTCCTTCTTTATTTAGAGTTTGATAAAAAAAATTTAAATCAATAAAATGATTTTAAAATTATCACTCAACCAGATAAAATAAAAATATGATGTCAATTAATAATAAATTCACAAAAAATGGCAATTCTTCAAATATTAACCTTTCGAGGATGAGCAATTAAGGTTAAATGAACATTGGTCTCATTGACAAAGTTTCTCAGCTGACCGACAAATTTATCCTGGGCATGGAACTTATCGTTTGTGGTCGTGCCGACCTGCCCGACTATGTACTGGAGGTTGTCCAACACCACATGATCGATATCTAAGACTTTCTTGGCAGTCCTCATTTCCTAAGACAATTTCAATTTACCACGGATATTTTAAAATAAAAACGATTATTTATCATTACGGTGAATTAAATTAGTTTTATCCACTGTCCACAAAAGATTAAATGTTTCCAGAAATTTATATCCCTTAAGTTGCTAAAACAAACTAACATTTTTCCAAAAGACTGAAATTATTAAATACGGAAAATATAAAAAACTAAATAAATCTTTTGATTTTTTATTTAAAATAACATTAATGTATGATAAAAAATATATAAAACACTAAATTTGGTGACTGGTATTTACAGTGAATATGGCAAAGTCCAGATGTCCGGGGATAGAAAAATGCTCTTCTTTATAACCGA
Organism: Girardia tigrina; assembly: GCA_001938485.1. NCBI lineage: Eukaryota > Metazoa > Platyhelminthes > Tricladida > Dugesiidae > Girardia > Girardia tigrina. The sequence continues at coordinate 6,522 of MQRK01244120.1, forward strand.
ACAAAAACCTTTCGAAGAAAAATAGCAATCTTACATAAAAATGTTGTTAAGCGAACTCACACATTTGACAGAACATTTATTACATTCACAATTTCGATCATCTCTATGACAATCAATAGTATTGCTCTCACTTAAATCCATCACTCAATGTTTAATACTTCTCATTTCAATCTAAACTAACTTGAAGAAAATTATTTTATTTAAAATATTTAATTTAAATTTTATTGGCTAAAATAAAATTACTTTTCATAATCATTTTTAAACATTAATTTGATTTTAATTATTTAAAAATTTACAAAAATAAAATCAATAAAATTATTTAAAATTTACAATAATAAAAATTTGAATATTAAATCATAATTTGAATAAATTAGTTTCAGCTTATAAGAATTAAAATATTGATCATCCATCTGATTAGGAGAGACAATCGAATTCAACATACAACAGTAATTACAACAAGTTTGCAATAATTGGTTTGCAATTTAGAATCTTAGGTTTTCATCGTAATATAAGATGTTCAACATTTAGTATAACAAATTGAAGTATACTCGGGTATAATCTTAGTGAATAAATAGAGATATACAGTGTGATAAAGTAACTATCGGGTTTTAAACTGCAATAACTTTTGAATTATATTGTATCTTCTTAATTATAAAGGCATCTTGAAGCTTATTATTTAACATTTAATTAAAAGTACATTTTGTTTAAATGTATTAATTGTTGTTATTGTTTTAAGCTTAAGATTCAAAATAGATGTAAATCAGCGTGTAAAAATTGTTATTTTATTTGCGAAGCATGAGTCAGTGACTTTAGTAAGAAGAGAACTTAAACGAATTAAATAGAAAAATATTAAAACTGAAAAAAAACTATTAGAAGCATCTTCAAAAAGTTTGAAGAAACAGGAAGCGTTCTAAATGCCTCCAAATCTGGAAGAACAGCAATTGATGATAAAAAGAAAATTTTAAATTAAAATTTAAAATTTATTTTATGATAAAAATTTTAAGCAAGAACCCCAGTCTTCTATCAGGAAATGTAATGTATTACTAATGTAATGTACTAATGTATCCAGATTTCACGAAGACATTTCTTCTGGACACAGATGCGTCGTTCGATACGAATGGAGCTGTTTTATCCCAAGTAAATGACCACATTTAGAGTCATTATGACTCTCAGAAAGTCTTTCATCATTTGTCATCCTTCTAATTGGTTTTCTTAATTCTATTTTTAATCATGATTATTCGAACAATTTTTCTAAGTCATTTTTAAAAATATTTAACTTTTAAAAATATAAATTAAAAATAATAATTTTTACCATTTCTTAATAAAATCCAAAATAATAAAAATGTTATCAAATTATAAAAATGCATTTAATTTAAATTTTACTATAAAATATTAATTGTTAAAATTAAAAATATGAACTTATCAAATGATTATTTTAATTATGTTCGAATAGTCAATCACTTTAAATTTAAATAAAAAAATACCAATTTCCATCTGGGTGGGAGAATCACCATTCTAAATTCAACAGACTTAAATCAACATACAGCATCACTACATTTACACATTCAAACAATTTAAAATATTCCTCACAACGTTAATTCAATCGATAGATGCGGATGAAAATTTTTTTAGTAACCTGATATTCTCTGATGAGTCAACTTTCCATCTTAACGGCATTGTAAACAGACATAACTGTCGCATTTGGGGCACTGAAACACCAACCGAAACATATCAGAGGTCCCAGGTTAGTTAAAAACTTAATGTTTGGACGGGGTTATCTTCAACTCGTGTTTATGGGCCCTTTTTTATTGAATGAAACATAACAGCGGCTGGATATGTTAAAAAGTTACTTTATGCGATCGTTATCAAGAACATGCAAACGGAAAGCTGTGTTCCAGCAAGATGGAGCACCTGCCCATTATTCACTGATTGTGCGACAATTTCTGGATGAAGCGTTTGCACAACGTTGGCCGGAACGATGTGATCCATTTGTATGGCCAGCAAGGTCAGTTGATTTGACACCATTCGATTTTTTTGTGTGGGGGTATTTGAAGAATGAAGTGTATAAGAGAAAACCAGAAACAATTCAGCAACTTAAAGATTTTATTTGTCAAGAAGCGACACAAATAGATGGTGAAATGTGCCAAAATGCCATTAAGTCTTCATGGACGCCTTAAACATTGTATTGATGTCAATGGTTATTCTGTTGAATATAATTAAATTTTAATAAATGTTTTTATGTTATTTAAAACCATTTTTCATAATGTTTTGCCAAAAAAAGTTATTGCAGTTTAAAACCCGGTAGTTACTTTATGATCACCCTGTATAATGCAGTTAATGCTATAATATACTAAAAGATATAATATATATAATTATTGCATCAAAATTTATCTATAATTTCGAAACAGGACACAGTGAAACATTATTTTAATCATAAAATTTGCGTTCAACTTTTTTAATTTTAATTAAATTCTTTTCGGGCGAAAAATTACATTTGTAGCTCTTACTTTGGTAACATTCTTGCAGGCAATCTTGTTTAATTCCTTAGAACGTCAATAATTAACTTAACATCGACAGACAGGTAGTCTGCAACTATATTAAGGATCTTCTTGGTGTTTTTAAAGCAGGGGCTGCATCCAATGATTTTTTGCCAGGGAATCGATGAAGATGAAGATAACTATGCTAAAGATCGATGGTTTAAATGTATTTGAAAGTTAGAGCAAATTGTTTTGCGTCGCTCATAAAATGACATCTCCGTGAAGCATGCAGTCAACGTTAACCATCAACGTTAACAAGAAAAGTGGACATAACGATATATATAAAGTGAATTTATAACGTTTGTCCAAATAAGCGATACTTTTTTATATTTTCAAATGAATTTCCCTAAAAAAATGTTTACATACAATTGTCAAAGTTACTTTACTGAGTAAATGAACGGTTGCCAGTCCAGTACTTGTTTGCACGTAAAAGATTTTTTTGTTTGCATTTTTATTTGCATTTAAATACTGTATAGAAAGAATATACGTAATAAAATATGGACAAATACAAACATGTAAAATATACCCCCAAAATGCTTTAGGCCAAAAATTACTGTTAAAATATGATAATGTTAGTTTTAAATGAATAAAATCAAATTGTAAAAGTTCGGTTTTGTAAAGGACCAAAAATATTGTATAATAGTAATGAAAATTGTAATATTGTTAATAATAATATTAAAAAAATACCTTTATTAGATTGTTGAAATTTTCCCTTCCGTCTGTATTGATAAAATACATCGGGATGGTTGCATCAAAAACTGAGATGTACTTTTCCAATTCGTGAGGATTTTTGATTAACGACTTCCTGAAAAGATTCTGTTAGATCATCATGTTTCCAATGCCAATGTCCGATTTAATACTTGGCAAACTGTGTGATCATTATTTTGCACAATTTGGTAATAGATATTTCAAAACTTCCCCACAAAGTTTTCATGCCACTTTCCGCCAAATCTAGCGAATATTCCGACAAAAATGTTGTCTTTCCGGTACCGGTCTTCCCGCTTAACACAGTTAGCTCTCCTGAACGAAACCCTTTCATCAATCTGTTTAGTTCTGTCATTCTATTCCACTAAATAGAGTTTCACTCATTAAAATACCAATAATATTTTATTTGATAATGAAAAATATTAATAGAAATTCGTAAAATTTTTGTTGGTTGAAAGATTTTCTATGTTGAAAAACTGTAAGCCGAAATGATATCATACTGAGAATACATTTGAGACCACTTACAAATTTTCAAAAAGGTCGAGTGCCGGTTCAAAATTTTGTCTTTTATCTAGACTCATTGATTCTAATGTTGAGGAATATCAAATTAATCAACTTGGGTCAACATTTCTCCTGACACAGATCAAAGCATCGAGAATTCCATGGACAAAAGCCGCAGGGTGATAATTATAAATTGTGATTATATGACGAAATACTAAATTACTAAGGTTATATTTATGTTAATATTGTTATTATTTGCTATCATCATATTTGCATTGTATATTTTTTGCATAATATTGAATTGTCACTTTTTCTGTCAATTTTAATTAATTTCTAAGTTTCTAAACTTTTTCACTATACCCTAAAGGATCAAATATTGAGGCTGAATATTTTATGAATGAAAATAAATTTTGCAGTCTTGTCTTTGAAATTTTTAAACAATTTCCATTTACCATTTGTTTGTTTCTCGTTATAACTGGTAAACTTGACCATGTTTCCATTGAAGA
>MQRK01244123.1:267-20049 GCA_001938485.1 Girardia tigrina
TTTTTAATAAATTTATTATGTTATTAGTAATTATTTCAATATTTTGCTGAATGGAAAATTTCATACAAAAACATTTTTCAATTCTATTTTACAAATAAATAGTTACTTTTAACATAAGTAATTTATTATAAAGCATGGAAGGAAAAAACCAAAACAAATTATAATTTAAAAGCTAATGTTTATTATCAAATTTACTAAATACATTTTTACCAAATAAAATTTTGAGAAATTAAAGGTTATCATTATTTATATTTCATTCATTAATCAAAGATTAGAATAAATATAAAAAATATATCAATCAAAGAAAGATGCTTACCGCAGATTATGCTACCGAAAATTGTTGTAACGATGAGCCTGTTTGTGTTGTTAATAAATGTTTTTACTCAAAAAAATCGGGCGACCACAGCTCATGTGACAACTAACATTATGGGCTATGAAAAATTCAATGTATCAGAATTGGATTTGGAATTATTGGTATAGCAGAAGAGAGAAAAATATTGATGGTGACTGTGTTTATGCCACCTTCAGCAATAAAAAATATGCATAGACGGATGGTAAAAATTATAAACAAAAATTTAAGGCCGTATTTACCAAAGAAAATCCTTGAATTGAAAACCACATTCATTGAATGTAACAGATATGTAAAAACGATATGATTATTATGATTATTGCAACTATACCATTATTTTTGTATCAAATGTTCGAACTAAATTGTTTTAAAGAATAGCCTATGAACATTTTATGAAGAAAAATTGTCATACATGAAATTGTCGAAATGAATAAAGTTCGAAAAAAATAAAGTATAGTTGCAATGTTTTTCTATGAAGTTAGAGATCGTTTAAACGTTTTCTAAACGTTTAATTTGCTAAACGAAGACCGTTTAAACGTTTAGAAAATTTTAAAACGTGCCCACGTCTAAGCATACGTTAAAACTTAAACATTTTCACTAACTCAAAATTCAGAACTTTTACCACAAGATTGTTTGCGTTTATAAAAAATGAAATATTATTAAAATAACATTTATCACAAAATATTTTTTTTAATAATCAAGATTTAAAGCTATTTTACTTTGTTTAATTATATAACATTTATTTCCATTTCCAACTAAAAGAAATTAATATTTCCAAATAAGTGGCTTTTAGTATTATACTAGATATTTGCTTTGATATGAAGGAATGGCTTCTTTTAACTTTATAGCCGCTAACATACCTTCATTTCCTGCTTTAGATTCTGCTATTTGCATAACTTCTTCAATGAATTCAGTCATACATGGTTCTTTATATTGATGATAATATATATGGTCTTCCATGTTACAAACACCAGATGTTTTATCTATCATATATGGATTATAAAACATGAATATTTTTCCTAAATATGGAGCTAAAATTGGTCCAGCAGGCTCACAGTGTAAAAGTAAGCATTTTAAGAAAATTAAAATTAATCTGGCACTGATTTCATTATCTATATATGGTAAATAATATTCATTTAAAAAAATGTTAACAACTTACAATATTTTAGAACTTTTCCTATAATTGTAATGAAATAAGGAATTGCATCAGCTATCGCATTTGGATCACCATGCTTAATGGCGTCTTTTAAAGTCATCATTGCAATTTTTCTATATTGGCTCATATTGTCTAAAAATCCTTCAATTAACTTAGGAAACATATCTTTGAAATCTAATTCCTGAACTTCTGTAGTCCAAGCAAGCCTTGCTTCAGATAAGGACCCAGAATGATCTTGATGAATTGGAAATTCTCCTCCTTCTAATCTTAATCGAAATTCTGATATAATTAAATCTCTTTTTTCCACTCCCTTTAATGGATATCCAATATCCCATATAGTCTGTTCAGCTTGAATAGTAAATGAACGAACTTGTTTGTCATACAATTTGTCATTGCAACCAAGGAGAGGAAATCTTGGCATGATTAATTAATTCTTTTTAATAAGTTTTGCTATATAAATATTTAGAAAGTTAATTTTATTGTAATTCTATACTTTGTAAACATATCAATATATACATTTGAAAAATATTGAATGTTTTTATTAAAGTTATAAATTGATAAAATTAAATAAAATTTGGATACAAATAAATTTAAATATAATATTTGGTCAGATACATTAATAAGAGGACAATCGAACTCATTCAATACAATGACTGTTTATTATCAAAAGTTGGATATATTTTTTATTTATAATATAAAACATAGTTATTATAGAAATTCAGTTAAAATCTTGTTTTTTAGACAAAAATGAAAACTCTTAAAATATCCTTTTGTTAATTATTTTATAGAATTGAACTCAAGAACAATCAATAACCTCAAAAAGATAATCTACTCTACAAATAACAAAAATTAAAACTTTAATATTCGTAGATATAAAATTTAGAGTGAAGTCGTTCTGTATAACATAAATTATAATAACTGAATGTTGAGTGTAAAATGTTTAAGTATTATAGCTACAATTGTTAGCTTCATAGTATCACACATTTCAGCTTCTAAATTGCGATTATATCAAAAAATACATTTTAGCACAAAAAACTCATTTCCACCGGCGCACTTTTTGGCTGTCATTCCGATAACAAAGTATAAGTGAAATAACACACTGTTCCTCACCATTTTCATTATGTCCACTAGGCTGCTACTGTCCAAACGTTTACCCAAGTAATTTCTAATGGTTCATGGATCTGCACCAACAGAAAATTTCTTTAAGTTTTCCACTGCCTTCCATTTGGAGACTCACAACGTTCTACCATCTGTATCACAGACTTATATTGAACTAGGATGATTAAGTCGTTAAGAGTAGACCAAGTGACTGCATCTTTTGTGAATGTGAGAAGGAGCCCCTTAACTTCAATGGAATTTACAATCTCTTAATCGGTTAGGAATTCAAATACCTGCTTAAAGGTTTGATACGAGAAAGAAATCAAGATATAACGTAAAACAATATTGCATACCATAAAATGCTACAGCCGCATGTTGCTATGATTGTTTGTGCTGTCTTAGTGTGTTAAAAAGAATATGCAGAGCAGAAAAAAATAGTTACGAGATAAAAACTATTGATGCCTCAGCCTGGATGATGGGGCAGATCAATCACTATAAATAGATAGAACCTGATTCGTCCCACACACAATTGTGATTGACCTGATAGTCGATTTATTCGATCGCCGGGTCAATCGGTCTGTCACCATATTAAGATAACGCAATGATCGAATAAAAACTCTTATATGAGTGGTCTTTTGTTGACCGTCTTGAGGTTATGAATTAGAATTCATCGAACAAAGTAAAATCAATATTTATTTATCGTAATTAAATTTCCACACAAAAAATAATTAAAATGATATATTAAACAAATCTGTTTTTATAAAAAGGTGGTCATCGACCGAACAACATGATAGTTGTGTTTTAAGGATTTTTAAATACCTATTGAAAAAAGATAACTTCATTTTTTTGTAAAAATGTTTTTTTGACAATTTACTTTTATTATGTGAAAATGCGTTTTTTTTGATTATTTAATTTGTAACGTTGTGGAGGTAAAATGACTTCATTTGCATCGAAATTCCGAGTTACGTAAAATATTTATTTTTAAATAAACAATAAATATATATATTTTTTTTCCAAAAACTGTTTGTTCGACAATGGGGAGTTCATCGATAATTCATCATGTAATTTTGTATAAATATCGCAATAATCGCTCTGCAATAGATAGACGAACTCTAGACACAATTGAGAGATTTGGAAAATATTTTCATTGGATTTGGAGATATTTTGCAAGTGATTAAATTGCGTTTCGATTTTGGTGATAATTCAAATGTTGATATTCTCGATTCGATTGGGATTGAAATGCTCTTTATCGAGCGAATTATCGGACAGAATTTGAAACTGATTTGAATAACATAACATCATTTGAAATGAATAACATCAAACATTGACAGAATTATCCGAAATTGAAATTAGCGATAATAATTTGTTTATTAGTAGATTTTGAATTTGTGCTATTTCTTTTTTGATTAAAACAATGAAGTTTTAATTTATCTAAAATTTTTTAATTCCAAAGAATTTTTTTAATAATTGTTTTTGTGAATTTTCGATTGTTTGAAAAACATTGAATATAAGAAATATCAAAAACCCGACTATTCAAAGCGATCAATCGATGAGCAAAAAAATATGTTTTATAAAATATGATTTATAAAGCGAACACTACAACCTTAATTGTGTAATTTGGCCCTGATGCTATACGTCGATCCCCCAAGTTATGTATCAAAATGCTCTCTCAAAAGCTATGTACCTACCCTTTCATTTGTAGCTGTATAAATCCTTGAACAGTTTTTTTTCTTATGGTGTTCTATTTTATTATTTTGCTGTCCGATATTGGATTTAATATCTTCATTTGACTAATTAAAATTAATTCTTAATTATATTCCTTTTTATTTTTATGTATATTATATTATGTATTATATATTGTATTTTATATTTTTTTTAATTAGTCAGTGAATGGTGTTGAGATCAAGAAGGGRACTGTTCAGGGGTTTGTATTATTTATTATTATTTATATTATTTATTTAATTTATTAGGATTATATATATTAATTAATTTAAAAAAATTAAAATTATATATTTTACTTGACTACATAATGTAGTCAAGTTATAAAAAAATTTAAATTAGAAATTCAAAAAAATTAATGAATCAATATTAAAAATTGAATTTAATATTGAAAGCGAATTATTAAATTTTTGTGGACAATTATTCCTTTAATCCTACTCTATTATGATTTTTTCCAAATCAAGAAATTATTTATCTTTATAAAACATTCCATCCCTCCTATTTTATTGAGTTGAGAAGCATTCCACTATCCAAAAAAAAAGAATCCATTTATTCAAAAATCAATTTCCAGCCTTACGAATATATTGTGTCGTGAAGAATTATATTTTGTCGAATAATCCATCCACCTTTTTTCAAAGACATTTTCGATAATCTCTTAAAAGAACATAAAGAAATTCCCAGCGAGGTGTATAAAAGAATTAGAGAATATTCCAACAAATTAGACTTATTTGGTAATTTCCTAAAAAGAAAACAAAGAAACCCTATTCGTTGTGGGCAAGAGAATTAGAGACTATTACAAGTAATCTTTCATTATCGTATACTATTACTATCCATCACTCTTTTTATTGTGATCATTTCTCTTCGTTTTATTCTTTCCTTGTATCTTATCCGTCGTTAAAAAATATTATATTTAGTAAATATTGTTAATTATTTATCATTATTCCTATAGTAAAAATAACCTCTGGTTCTTAGGTTTGAACATTAGGTTATTTTTACAGTAGCAAAGAATTTGTGTTTGAATTTTAATTATTTTTTTATGTTTTATTATTGCTATTTTTTATTATTTTTATTATATCATTAAGGAATACCAAAAGAGAAAGAAAATTAAAAAAAGCTGAAGAAGATATAAAGAATTTACCTATCTCTTTTATTAAATAATAATAATTAAAAATTATATAAAAATTAAAAAATCAACATCCCTATTATTAAAAAAGAAGATAATTGGATTATCCACCCTCATTTCAAGGAATCTTTTTAGTATGAAAACCGGACGATTTATTTACAATATTTTACGAACTCAATCAAAACTCAAATAGAAAAAGAATAAATTCTGTTACTCAACAATCTTTTATAAGATAAGAAACTACAAAAACCTATCTCCCTGCTATTAACTTTCAGTTCGTCAAAATTTGTTATCCAAAGTGAGAAAAAACAATACAGCATAAAAAGAATCGAAAACCTTTGATAAAGATATTATCAGGGATCATTTCCGAATTAAGTAGCATAACTACATTTATCTTTCACTGTTTCTTTTTATAGTCGTATTGATCCTTCATTTCATCTTTTGTCAGTTTCATCACTTTTTTACACAACATATTTAGTTAATAATCACGATTTTATTATTTCATATTGTTTACGGAGTGAAATGATTTCTATAAATTAATTGAACGTGTCCGAAATCGTTTTAAACCATTAACAATAACTATCCTACATTTTGTACTGTTCAAGCATAAAACAATACATTTCGTACTGCACAATGACTCGCAAATGTTCCAGTGCCATATTGAAAAACCACTTTGAGTAGACTATTTCCTGATTTCGTTGAACATCAAAGATTTAATGAACTTAAACGTCGTTGGTGGAAGTGTGTAGAGCAACATGGCTTTCATGTTTAGAAATGAATCTCAGTTGTAGTGTAATTCTTAAATAAAAATTAATTTATTTTGCTATTTTCTTTACTTGTAGTCTAAAAGCTTATTGACTGCCCCGCTAACAATTGTTTTCAGAGCCCCTATACTTTTCGTGATTAATTTTTAATGGATCTTCTGTAAAACGTGTAAATATATTATCGAATTTATTTTTTCGAAATGATTTAAAAAGCAACTAATACCATTGAAAACCTCGATAATTTCCATGTAGGACTTTTCTCCTTAAAGAAAATAATAACTTGCCTTTCAAATTCAAATGATTATCTTCGTGCTACTGTAAAGTTAACAATAATTTAGAATATTAAGTATACAATAATGGTTAATAAACATTATATCATGTGTTTACCAAACCCAGTTAAAATGCATTAAAGCATTATTTATTAAAAATAAAAAAGAATAAATAATTGTTATATATTTGTATAAATAAAACAATATCAAAGCATTTTAATTACAATAAATCATCAAAAAACTTTAATATATTATACAAAACTAAAATTTTGAAAAAAATATAGCAAATTTTTCATTAGTTTAAACATTTTAATTTAATCAACAAAATCATAATTATTTGGTAGCGTTGGTAAAACAGGAGCTTCGTGATGAATATTTTCTTTGTTTAGTAATAAGAATCTAATTTTCATTTCCATTCGAACTAGTCTTAAAACATCCTCCTTAAATTCTTGAGAAAATTGCTGAAAAAAAGTTTACTTTTCATTTATCATAAATTCAATTTACTTACAGATTTATTTAGCAATATATTTAATCCATCAATCCATATGGAGTATGTTTTCTTATGATTACTCGAAAAATTATAAACTCTTAATGGTGAATTGTCATCACGTATAGTTTCATCTCTTGCAACCATTGAAATTGAAAAATAATATGTCTAAAATTGTATAGAACAACATTTATCGACAGTTTTAATAATTTTTTTATGTAAGTACAAAATTGCAAAAATAATGGCAATTTGATAAAATCAAAATAAGGACACCATTTTTTAAAATTTATTTTAGTAATGATTTTTTGTGTTCTGATCTTGTTTAAAAATAAATCCAAAAACTTTTGATAGACTTTGCATCTTCTCTGTAAAAAGTTCAAAGAGCAATAATGATAACATGATATAAAATGCAAAAAGGTAATAGATGAAAATGATTTTAGAATACTGTATTTTTTAAAAAATTATTTGGAATGAGTGAAGCGTGATGCCTTAAGCATCAGTCTCAATGATAATAATCATAAACAAGTTCTTGTTGGTACAATTTGGGATCCTTTAAGAACTTATTTGATAAGATCAATTGTTTTCTCAAAATCACTTACATCAAATGATGTCTCAGTAACAATTGATCAGTTAATCAAAGATTGCGGCATAATTAGACATGACTGGTCTTTTTTTAGTTTCCGCATATCGAATAAAAAAACAACCAGTCACTATGGCTCTCTCGTAAAATTCCCTCTCGTAATATATCTTGGAATTGTTTGCGGATATCGTTTAGAGTGGTTCTTCCGAGTCTCCGGGCTTTGTGTGTAACTGGGAGGCCTTTTGTTTCTATAATTAATTCAGACAATGAAGATACTTGATGGATTTGTTTAATTTGTTTCAAGAGCCTTTTGTTCGCACAATCTATGAGTAGGTTGTGTTTTGAGAGAAAATCTGATCCCAGAATTCGTCTTCTGACTACAAAATCTGCGACTACAAATGTCCACGAAAAATCTTGTTTCAGACATGGTATAGATAAGTGTAAAGGTTTTTCTCCGTAAACATTTACTTGGCTGTTGTTAGCAGAAATCAATTCGCGTTGACGTGAAGTGTCATCCGACTGAAAGGATTGTTTCGGGAGGACTCTGATATCTGGACCTGAAACAATAAGAAAATCAAGGTTGATGCTGGAACGGAAAATATCGCATTTGTAAATGATTGGATTGATGTGTCTTCTCTTTTAGATAGACGTTTTCTGTGTCGGTAGTATTTATGAGAAACGGTCTCCGACATTACTGCTTCTTTGATTCGTTTCCCGTCGGCTTTTAGTTTTTCCATTCGCATGGCTGTTGGTATTTCCGCGCTTGATTTCTGAATTTCTTGTGGTAGAAGCAGATTTTTCGTCGGTTCGTGGAATTGGTGGTTGGATTGAATCTGATCCGGTTGAGTTCGTCTCTTAATTCTTTTATTTCTTTGACGAGTTGTTGAGGATCGGGTTCCATTGAGATTACTGACTCTTCCTCCAGCAGAAACTGTTGATCAGCCTTGCTACTAAGAATTTCGAGGCTGCACTGATCGTGATCTATTAAGTGTCTTCTGATAACGGTCTGGAGCAAGTCTAAAAACTGTTGTTTTAGCATTTCCCAATCTTCTAGTGATGCTGAAGGTCGAATTATTCGATGGCATTTTACCAGTCATGGAATTATTCGAATTATTCGTAATTCGTCAAGCAATCGAGAAGGTCGATGGCATCTTACCAGTCATGAAATTATTCGAATTATTCGTAATTCGTCAAGCAATCGAGAAGGTCGTAAGTGGCGTTCCGATTTTAGTTGAGTGATGCGTTTGAAGGCTTGTTGGGTAGACATCGAATATTCTTTGATGATGGCTTGTTTGAGTTTGTCGTAGGGTTTCGGGGAGTGTGGATCCAAAATTGTAGAAACTGATTCCAGGACGTCTGGTAGAAGGCTGATGAGGACGTGGAAGTACTGAGTACGCTGATTAGATACGTTCGCCATTTCGAATGCTGCTTCGATTTGTGTGAGCCAGTTGATTGGGTTCTTGAAGAAAGTCGGGATTCGTACCTGGATATGGCTGTTCTCAGCCACAGTTCTGACACCATTGTTGTGATCTTGAATCATTATAAAAAACACCAAAAGCTAGTTTCTAAATTTTATTTAAATTCAAAGTTTTGTATTTTTATTAATCTGCTTATTTAAAGAAACAATTGTTTTTTTAATATATTTTTTGATAGGCATTTTTAGAAAATACCTACAAAAATAAAAAAGTTTTGGGGTCAAATTAAATCAAAATTCTAGATCAAAATTTAGGTGAGTCATGAGATAATCTAATCGATACAGAAAAAATACTAATGTACCAAAGATGAGGCAGTGTTGGAATCGTTACAGAATGGGACACAGCAGCCAAGAATGTCTAGACTAAAAATCCTGTTTTGATTTGGTTGCGATAAAGCAGAGCAAATCAGACTATGATATCAAAAAATAAAATGCTAAAATTATGGAAAAAATAGACAACGAACATTGAAATGTTTACAATTATGAAAAGAATATAACATTTTTTTAAAGTTTTCTTTTAATTTCTGGATAAGTTGATTGTTTGAGATTAAAGATAAACTGAATAATATAATTAAAGGTTTTTGTATCGTGAAGATAATTTTGTGAATGTTGTTCCATGAAAAGTTTCTATTTGTTGAATCGATTTCAATTACTAATTACGTGCTGAAGGCTAAAGCAAATTTTTCTGCTTCCTGTTCAAAAATAGTTTGCCTTTATGGACTTTGCATGATAATTTTAAATTTGTATTCGGAATTGTTCTATCACATTTCTTTACAGACAAATTTTTATTTTCCAGATTATAATCATATACTTATATAGCGAACACCTAAGAAATAAAAAAGAAAAAATTCTAGTTGCAGCAAAATATTTTATTGTTACTGTAAAGTTTAAAATGTCAGCAGTAGTCAGATAGCATTGATACGTTCCAGTTGGCTTGAAACCTTATCTCCGTGTTTGTCACTAACATCACCAAGATTTGTTGGAAAGAAATCGAGATGCGAGTGTAGGAAATGTATTTTGAGGGACATGTTACATTTCCTCTGATGTGTGCTTAGATCATATGTCCAACCGACTGTAAATAGTTTCGAGCCTCGCTCTTACGAAGACAGTTCTGGACTACATCTTTCAACTCATTCCACTCCCATTAGCTCGCCTCCTTGTAACAGAAATTCAAACTGTTGTTCGCCGGGAACTTTCTTAATATCTGGTCCAACAAAAATTTCTTCATTAATTTTGGTATTACTGATACTTATATATTCAAATTCTCCGCCTTCCTTATTTATTGCTTTAAAAAAGTTTTTCATAAGCCCGAGTTTGATATGAAGTACGGGTAATAGAATCTTTTTTGGATAAATGAGTTCATGTGAGATGTTCTTCTGTCCTGACACAAAACTTTGACACTGAGGCCAGCCTTTTCGTACAAAGTGTAAAGTTTTTGTTCGGCTGTCCCACTCACATATTAAGTAGCTGTATTTGGTGTATCCAAGCTGCAGTTCCAGAAAAATTGCTACTATTTTCAAATCCGCACATATAATCAACTTATATTTGCTCTAGTTTATGCAATTCAATATTATTTTTGTAATTTCATAGGTTTCTTTCTTTTGAATAGCATACACAGCTGGAAATGATGGATAAAAATTTCCATTGTGGAAAAAAACAGCTTTCAAATTGAATTTGGATGTATCCATGAATAATATACATTCATCAGGATTGTGCTGACATCCAAAGTGCAGAAAATATTATATAAATGTATGTGAAAAAACATATTACAACTGTCCGAGTCTACAAAATACTGGGTCAAATGCTCTTGACTATTACGGAAAACTAAAATTTTTGTTCCAGGTGAGAGAAGATTCCATTCTCGCAACTTGGAACCTAGTAATTCAGCATTTCTCCTGGATAATCTAAAATATCTGACTTAATCGTTTAAATCAAATTAGTTAATGAAGTGAGGACTTCTTAAAGTGCTCAAAGTCTGAATCATTGACATCATAAACCTTTTTCATGTTTCTCACTGAAATAATAGTCAATCACATGATCCTTAAGCACACGTCACACCATAGAAATTGTAAATATTGAGTTCTTAGTTCCTTTAAATCATACTCTGAGGTAAACAGCAAAGGTTTTTCAACAACATGAGGAGTCCATGATTTGTCCAGGTTCCAAACCTTATATCCGAAATAAAGCAAGTAGCTCTTTCTAACTAAAATTTTAATACTTCTTTTCTGAATTTTAGAAGTGAATTCACCACAGATATCAAAAATATTTCCGTACTGTTTTGACATTTTTTTCGATCAGATTTCAAAAATCTCAGAAAACAACAAAAATTATCTAGAACAATAAAAATAATAGACACAAAGCGATGTTACGGAAAATATTTTAGAAAGTAATTAAAACCAATAAAAATCAACAAAAATTTATTCCAAATATAATTATTTTAGTATGGATATGAATGTCTAGAATTGTCTATTTATTCTTGAATTTGTGTGTTATGATTACTTTACGGCAACAAAGACCTAAATGTGGATATTAGCCGAACATTACAGTATCAGGAAAGAAATAATAGGCTTATTAGAGGTTCTTGGAAACTCGTCAGAATTATTAATATCAGACATTAAAACTTTTATTATACCACAAAAAAATGTTTAAATCTAATATTTAAACAAATTTATTTATTTTTTTTGAGAAACTATTTGTTTCATAAATCTTAAACCGATATAGATAAAAAATACATATAAATATTCATATTTGCTTTTTTTTATTACTTCTATAATTACGATAACACTTTAAAATATTTAATCGTTTCATTTAATTTTATTACTTTTTTAAAATCGTTTCACATAAAAATTATACACTTTTTTTACTTTTTATATTATATTAAAACTCTCAAAAATTTTTATTAGCAATTTAATTGATCTTAATTTTAGTAATTTAATTTTTTTGAATGTTACATATTTAATTATATAAAAATTTTAATTTGTACATATTTAATATAACTTTCTTTCAAAAATTTTCCTAACATTTTTAATTCCTAACAAGGCTACTTCTCAGAAATTATACGTGTTGGAGCAAATCTAAAGCTATTTTTAGGATCAGCATGAATGTGCTATAAGATTCACCTAAGTTCTGATAAGAAGCAGAAACTCTGTTCCCTATAGTGTTATTCATCCAAGGAAATTGTCAGGGAAATGGTCTGCAGACAATACATCATATCCGAACATCCTAAACCAATGAACTCCTTCAAAAACCTGTAAGGAGAAGCAATAAAATAACATTTTTAGTATTTTTTTAATTAAAAACGTATTATTATTTATAGATTATGGAACAGGCTTTCACAATTCGCTTTAATAATTCTTGTTCTTTAAAACAATAGATCAATTATAAATTATTACATAACGATGTTATTAGCCCATTTTGGTTCAAGGAAATAATTTCAAATACACCGCATATTTCGAATTTATTGATATGTTTAAATGATGCTTTATATTTATAACTAAAATCAGCAATATAAAAAACTCGAAATCTGAGAGATATAGCATGTACTTTATGTTATTACTAATTAGATGGCGCAGTTTCTAAAATTATCAGTATAAAATTCAGAAAGACATTAACTGGGTGTACTTTACATCATACAGTGGGTCGAAATGGGTTAATATTATAAGTTTTAGATAATTCAAATTAAAGACAAAAATACGCCATTTGTTAAATAAACATTTATTTATTGAAAGGAAAAGAGATGTTCATGAGATTGAGATTCACAGAAAGAAAACTGATATTGGGTTATATACAACGCCAAACAGTTTTTGTGAATCTCGATACAAATATAATATGATTAGAGGACTAATTTTTCGATCTTGGTCATTATCATCAACTTATACAAAAAGTTGAGATAGCATTAACCAATTAACTAAATTATTGAATAAAAATGGTTATTCAAAATCAATTGTTGAGAAATTGACCAAAGAAACAATTGATAAATTAATTAATAAATCTATTATAAATGATAAGAAGACTCAAAAACTTTAAAATACGTTTTAAGCATTCCATATTCAGAGGGATTTGGTCAAAATTTAAACGTTTAATTTTAAAATGCGTAAATAATCCCTTTAATTTAAAAATAATATCACAAACATATAAAATCCAAAATGTGTTTTGTAATAAATCTCCAACCCCATTTGGATTATGTTCGGATCTCGTATATAAATTTACATGTAATGAGTGTAATGCCACGTACATTGGAGAGACGTCCCTTCATCTTTGTAGGAGAATCCAAGAAAATGGTCGGAATGTAGTTGGGAGTAATATTGCAGAACACCGAAAGGGTTGTAAGTCAAATGAAAACATAAACATAAATGATTTTAAAATTCTTTGTTCTCGTTTTAAAAACTATTGGGAGAGGGTAGCCTGTGAAGCACTTTATATCAGATCTTTAGATCCTAAGATTAATGTGCAAACGGGTCTCTCGAAAACCCTATTGAGAGTGTTTAGATGACATAATAATCCATTGATGGCATAATCACTGCTTGGCTATATAAGCAGATTTAAAATTCATTTTTTTTCTTGAGACCTGACGATGACGGTTATACCGTCGAAATTAATTATCTTGAAAAAAATGTTTATTTAACAAATGGTGTATTTTTTTCTTTAAAATTAAGTTGCCATCATTTTTTAATTATTTGAATAATTTAAATTGTATACAAATGAAAATAAATACACAAAAATAATTTACATTATCCTTTCTTTGACTAAAATGAGCACAGGCTTTATCAGTTAACAATTTTCTGATATCACAAATTGGCCCTAAAAAGTTCAAATCAAATTTATCTAAAATTTAATTGCTCTACATTTGTTAACTTTTGAATTCGGATCGGATTCCTCTCTAGCTAGAATTATACTTTGGGAATCATCTAATTGCAAAGAATATCTTTGTAAACCTACAAAACAGTATATAAAATACAAATAAAGAATTCATTACTTTTAACAGATCTGAGTTCAAATGAATATGGTCTTTCTTGCAATTGATGAATACGTTTTTTACTAACTAGTGCCTTGTACTCAGTCTCTAATTCATTTCTCAACTGACTAGATAAAAAAGATATGATTCAAAATTTTTAATAATATTTATTTCCTTAACAATATTGCCAAAAAATACATAATTCTAAATCAAGAATTAAGATTATTTTTAAATGTTAAAAAGGATGAAAATCTTGTTTTGAAAATCAAACTGATCTATTTTAAGCATTTTTTTTCTAATGACAATGCATTTTCAAATCGATGTATTTAGATCACTGAGATAATATTTCAGTACGTATTATTAATTATGCCAATATAGTAATCTTTTGTTATCAAGATGTTCTGCAATTTCATCACAATAAATGCATCATATGGTAATTAAATGGCAAATGTTTTCAATGTATGTATCTCATATAATTAAACCAAATGCAAAAATATTCATAATATGTAGATTATAAATAATAATAAGCAACAAGAAAACAATATAGGTTTTAAACATTATAAAAGTATAACTTAAATGCAACTAATTATGTGCAATTCGATGAAAATCAAGTAAACTGCAATTCTCATAATCATGAACGATTCATTGTATTTTGATGCCATATAATTGTGTTTATTTTAACAATAAGAAAAGTCTGCATTTACAACATACTATTCTATATTATTCGTTTGTTTCTTGACAATTCCTTTTTTCAGAAACTAACAAAATTTTCCAATTATCGAAAGAAACAACTTAATAAATCACTTAAATGATGGATATCAAATTTCAAAAAAATTGTTAATCTTAATGTATTATTACTATGTAACATTATCTCGATTTAATCTAAAATAAATGAATCCAGTAAATCAAGTGAAATTAGTGAAGCTATTCTTTGATATTCTTTTAATTAAGGTCCAAAATTAAAAAAATTTATTTTAAAAAGATTTCTTCAACTATTTCTAGTCATAAGTAACGATATTTTAACCAAATTAACAAAAAATTTTTTTAATGAATGTCATGTTTTATTGTTTTTCCTATGTATTATTAGGTTGACACAAATTTTGCATCTTTTAGGTTGTTAATTTCAAAACGTAATAATATTTATTCAATTTAATCGAAATAAGCCCCCTTAGAAGCCTTTTACCAACGAGTTACAAAGCGATTGAATATATCATCATAAAAATTTGGTGTTCTGGATTCGATGAAGTCGACGAATGATCTGATCGCAGCAGCCACGCCCAGAGTTCAACAGCTCGTGTCCTGTTCTCGTTTTAGATTCGTGATTTCCGCGTAATAAATATATTCTATTTAGATATTTAATTTTATAAGCAAGCAACACACATACTGTTTCCAATGAACAAGAACCGCAGTCAAAATAATTCATTTACATTTTTTTCTAAAATTTTATAAATTTACATTTATAAAAAACTCAATTAACCAATACACAAATTTCTCAAACTTTTAAAAAAATTTTTTAATTTCACCTTTTATATTCTCAAACAGCTCCTTTTGCTTTATCCTGATTACCAAAGATTCTACCGTACAGAAAATTATCAAGATGCTTTAAACAGTGATAATCCAATGGTCAAAAGTCTGGGGAATAAAACTCTCATGATGGATAAGGGAAAATTTCGATTTCCAAATCATTCGATTTTTGTACAGTGATCCGTGAAAATGTGTGATCCGGTGTTGTCATGCTAGTGGATTGCCGATAGTTTTGACGTAATTTTTCAAACATATCATCGATTTCTAGACAGTAGGACTCTGCTGTAAAAGTCCAACCCGTTTTTAAAAAGTTTTGGTGTGTAAAGTGTTGTGGTGCTCTTTTTGTCCAGTAACTGGGCAAAATGCTTCTTGTTATCATAGAGAATCCCTAATCCCTTACACGCAACAAAGCGGTTTAAGAACGGGTCATTCTTGTTTCGCAAAATTTGAGGAGAAACTTCAAAACGTGAAAATTTTTTATGATCGTTAAAATCATAAAGGACCCAAATGTCAAGCTTTGTCACCTTCCAAATCTGATTCAAAGTATCTTCAAATGCATGATGACTAACATCTCAGACGAATCGTTTTCAACAAAGGATCTCATTTCATCACCCTACATTACTGTAGATTTACCCCTTTGTGATACATTATCAAGACAAAAATCTACGGAATAGACCAAAAATCTTTCTATAACCCACGTTGCACAGTGGTTTTATCGACACTATTGGCACCCCAAACATGGTTAATTTGTGAAGCCTTTTCTGCAGCACTTTGGCCTAGCTTGAACTCATAAAAGAAAATTGTCCGAAATTGCTCCATTGCATAATGAGAATTACCAGTTTAAAAGTATGAAAACATTTAAGTTTTTGAAAAAAACAGCGTCGCCTTATAGAGCAGAAAATTTGTTATATAAGTTTGTTAATATATGAAATAAATATTAAGTGAATATTAAGAAAAATGCAACGAAAATGGCACATATCAAAAGATGAAAAACTTTCGTACAAACATAATATTAATTTCATTATTTTAAAATTATTTGTAACAAGTAGCCGCTTAGTGTGTCAAAAATTTTTTAATGATACATGTCCTAATAAGTAGTGACTGTACAAAATGAATTGAGAAATCCTTTTCATTACACCTTATCATTAAGTTTTAATATTATGATATCCATTGTTGGTGTAATAAACAAATTAAAAAATTATGTCATTTTACTTTATAACAGGATTTGTCACTTGCTGGTAACCCTCCCATTCCATTATTTGAGCTTCCAATTTCTTTTTTCTGGTATTCTCAGTTCTAACTTTACCCAACCACATTGAAAATTCATTGAATGTAGTTGGATAGCAGTTTAGTACTTCATTTATTTGATTTTGAAAATGCTCTTCCAACTAATTTTGCTTAAATGCATATCAAATAAATAAATAAATAAATAACCTCTTCTAAATCATCTGTTTTAAATTTCAGATCACTTAACGACTGAGAATAAACCAGGAAACATTTATAAAACAAATCATAGAAGAAACTTTTCGATAATTCATTGTTAATTTCACACGCATGAAAAATCAATGGTAAGTAAATTCCACCTTCCATATTTTCTTCGATTACTGAATTTTGTATAAAAAATGAAACAATTTTTAAAGCTAACCTCCAGTAAACTGAAGAGTTCTGTCAAGTATTTTAACTAGGGAAAAAGCAATTTTAATTAGTGGAATATTATAGATCCCTCTTTTTGTAGAATGATGAATAACCTAAATGTGTGGATTGAAATTAAATATTTATAATATATATATAATTCAATAATGATGTCAAATCAGTAAAATTATAATAATTAAGTCATGTTTTTAAAATATATTCAGTACTTAATCTCGCCAGAGTGTGCTTAATCTTCAGACCAAATTAACATTAGTTTCGCAGTTAATATAACAAACATGGATGACGGGAAAGCTAAATTTTCAAATTTGAATGTTTCTTTTTCATTCATAAATTTTTAAAATTTGAAAATATTTTTTAATCTTAAAATTCGAGTATAAATGAGATTAATTTTTAAATATTAATTAACTAAAAGTTTTATAATTATAAATTTTAATAATATTTTTAGTAAACGATTTTAACTTATTGAATTTAATATATTTTAAAAAACTAATGTTTATTTTAAAATTACTTAATGCATTTTTATCCAATAAAATTGTGAGAAATTAAAAGTTAATATTAATCTTGTCCGAGTAATTAATTTTAAGATTTGAATAAAGATACAAAAAAAATATTAATCAAGAATGACGCTTCCCGCAGAAATTTCTAGTGGAAATGTTTGTGTTGTTAATAAAATTGTGATTGTGCTAATAATTGTAACTGCCAAGATGTGAGAAAGTGTATTAATTTTATGAAAGAAATTTTTTCTTCTGTAAATATGACTGTTTTCTTTGACTTCTTTCTTTCAAAAATAAATACTAATGACAACAAAGTATTCTATTTTCCAATGTTTATAAAAACACTAAAAACAACTCACTCAAACGACTATCAAAAAATAAGTGCTCGTCTAAAATGGCCGATATTGTTGTGAGTATTTGTCAAGGAATGCTCAAACACATGTTTCAATTTTTGCTAACATGTATTATCATCTTCATACAATAATTAAAAAACTTCATCCAGTCATAATTACTGTTTATTGTTCAATTTCATCAGCAGAAATAGTTGGGTCCTATTTAATCGTGAAAAACGTTACTGGACAATCTTATTGTAACATGCTAATAGTCGAAATCTTCCCTAAATCTCATCTCCCAAGAAAAAAGTAGAGGATTATTGGTTCACGCAAAGATAATGCTTAACCTCATTGAACTAAAGATCTCTTCAATCTTCTCTCGGAACATTAGTGACCAAAAAATTAAATTATATTAATACTTATCAATCAGCGCTCAGATCTCCGTCGTCATCGGGCGGTATCGCAGTGAATCGCGGTTCACTCGTGTACGTCTGTGGCAAACGATGCATATTCCGCGCAACACATT
Organism: Girardia tigrina; assembly: GCA_001938485.1. Classification (NCBI taxonomy): domain Eukaryota; kingdom Metazoa; phylum Platyhelminthes; order Tricladida; family Dugesiidae; genus Girardia; species Girardia tigrina. The sequence goes on from MQRK01244123.1 coordinate 18,770, forward strand.
CTTTCTTCTTTATCGTTGACTCAACCAAACCCAAGCCGAAAGAACACTTCACCTATCGAATTATTGGGTTAGAAGCGTTAAGAAAAACAGGAGTAAGAGAAGAATGGCAACAATATGCGCCAGATCTTAACCAGTGTGATCATTTCCTCTTTAGATACCTCAAAGATAATGTTTATCGCACCAAACAATCGAATGTCGACGATCTCATACTTGAAATAAAAATAGAAATTGACCCAGAAATCTTTAAAAAAGACAATAACTTAAAAACTCAACTTAGGCATGTGATAGTAACCGAAAGAAAGCATTTTTGACATTGGTCACTAGTTCTCTATTTAAAATGTGATTTTCTTTATAAAAAGTAATATTTTCTAATATGTAATTTTTTCAAAATTTCTTTTATTTATATTTCAATAAATATTTCTCGTGTTGCAAAAGTAAATACATATTCGTAATCAGCATCAAAAGATCTACGAAATTAGGGGTCTTTTTTTTACTAACGGATATCGCCAAATAGTATCACTATTTAAATAGCATCACTAAATTTTTTTTAAGTTGGTGATATTATTTGTGTCGTGATACTATTTGGTGCTTTCAATTCGATTGAGTAGTATGCAAGATACGATTTTGTTTACAAATAGGACATCCATCCTTTCCTTTATGGATTACCAAAGGCATTGCCTTCCTACCATCTGCCCAAATAGAAATTAGTACTGTTACTCTCATTGAACTAAAACCAGTTGATTGCATTACTACATGGCGTGCTCCGAGTAAATCCACAGTATTTGTTCTGGCATCCTCAAAAAATACTGCAGTTTCATCCATCATTAAAGTCTTTTTAATATTTAAATAAAGAAGACGATTTTTTAAATATTTCATATAATTAACAGCACGTAAAATTATGTCAGACTCTTATAAGTTTGTTAAATGGGTAGTTCGCCTAAGTGTAAATACATTTCTCTTCATAAACAATGTTATCCAATTTCCAGTAGCCTTTAAATTAATATTAAACTCTTTACTCAATGCTAATGCCCTATCAGAAATATACTTCCGACTAACTTTCATTTTTCGTATTCTAAGATCTATTATCTCATCGCAAATAATTTGTTCTATAGATCCCAAACTGGTTTTCTTTCCTGCTCCCAACACTCTTTTCATTGATGGTTTTGATTAGCAAGTTTGTCTTTGTTTCTAAACCACTGTTGAAACATAGAATGATCATATATTTCCCAGTTTTTAACTTTGAAATGCTGTTTTGCAGCATAACACGTTTTGCCTTGCAA
>MQRK01244133.1:4306-14434 GCA_001938485.1 Girardia tigrina
ATTTCACGAGTGGAGGGAGCCACCAGCTACGAGTATTTTATTGTTTTCTGTATAAAAATATTAGATCTATAATTTAGAATATAAATATTTCAAATAAGATATTGAACTTTTTAGAATTTGACCAGATTTCTAAATGCCTAAAACCTTGTATTGCCTTATTTACGTGATATTACACAATTATTTCTATCATTAGGTTTTTTTTCAATACCTAAAAAGATTTTTGACCCTTTACACGCTAAATAATGACTATGGATAGGAGAATCCGGGTTTCGGGATTCTCAGCATTGTCCTTTTGATCAATGTTTTCTCTAAATCTTCCGCAATTATTTTTAAACTTTTATCATAATCGGCATTCTTTTGTCTTTAGAAATACCATTTTTACTCAATTTGCAACTGGATCTGTTGCTTTTAGCATATTGAGTCACATAAAAATAGTCTTTTCCATTAGTAAATCAAGTACACCTGAACTCTTTATTTTTTATATTTTTTTTACTAATTTTATTCGGAAACAAAAGAATCAGTTTGCCCACTTTAAATTTCTTTTAAACACTTAATTATTTTAATCATTAAATATATTTTTTTTAAAAACTCAAACTCGACATTGACTTTTTCAATTTACAATTTAATCTGAATTCTCTTTTTTTTAATTAATCAAAGATCAATCAACAAATACTTTTTTTTAAATAAAATGTAACAAAAAATTAATTACGTACAGAAAGTAAACTCACGCACGCAAAAACCCAGTCACATTCAAACAATTGCATTCACACCACATACCATAATACGCACACCCATTAAAAATCATTATGCATACAACATATATACAAGCATACATTAAAAACATATACAATATTTATTAGAGAAAGTCGTTCATCCTTAAAAGTCTCTCAACCCGACCCGAATTTTAATGAGCCAAACCCGAACCCAATCCGACCCGACCCGACTGTATTTTATAACAACACGAATTAACCCGAATGTAAACTTTGTGATAAAAAGGATATTTGTCAACCTGAAATCAACCCAATTTTCTAAACTGTAACCCGAATCCGACCCCATCCAAAGTAACAAATCGCTAACCCGTTCGAACCCTACCCTATACCGGGTTGCATTCTAGTATGATTCGGGTCACAATCACCCATCTCTAGTGTATATGTATATTATACATTTTCCAAATATTCATAAACAACCAGAAATAAAGAAAACTTTCTATCATTACTTTGAATTTAAAATATTTATCATTATTATTTTTAAAACTTTTGTGATTTATTTTTAATATCTGTTTGAACGTATTTTATGACTTTTATTTGGTTATTTATTTTTAGAAATCCAATTATAATATGGATTATCGAATACTAGTTATTTACTCTTGATTACAAAGTCTGTAATAAAGTTTTATATATGTTATATATGTATTATATATGTTTTTAATGACATTAAAAAAATGAAAATTAGACTAAATTTATTCTTCTCAAAAACTCAGTGAGAAATTTGAGAATGGTGTTTCTTGAACAACTCTTTAAGATTGAGTCATGTTTTTGACAGACACAAACGAAGTTCATCTTCCACAGACAGTAATTGTGCTTGTTTCTTGTATTTAATGGTTGTCGGAGCTGAAATCCAAATTTAATCAAATATGAGATTGAAAATTTCACAATAAAAGTCATAGCACTTTCTGGACAATTGTAAGATATTCCTTTTTAACCAGCAACCAATAAGCATTTTTGGTAAATTATGTTTAAGTTTAGTATATTGAAACAATGAATAATACTAGTAAATTAGATTTTCGAAATTGAATTTAACATCTTTATTTGTTCGTTGTTCTAATTTAGAAACTTATAAGTTGCGGAATCCCTGGAGGATACTGGGGGAACAGTGGTTGAAAACCACTGATGAAGACAGTTATTATAACTTAATAAGAATATTAAATATTTGAAATGTAATGCTCAGTACGGTATATAAAAACTGTTCAATTTTCAAACTAAGTTGATTGTAAAGTTAAAAAAATTTAACCAAAACCTTTTTACAATTCTATTCTTATCACAAAATTATTTATTTATATATTATATGAATTTAAAAATTGAAATATCACGAAAATAATTTTTAAATATAATAAAAGTCCGACCGTTGGCCCAAATTTTCAATTACATATTTGTAGGGTCAAATAATTTAGTTGTCTATTTTCAGGACTGATGAGGAATATTTTAGAATAAAAAATATTTTGCATGTTGTTTTAGAGTGGTGCTTCTCTCGCTATGATGGTTGATTGATGTGTTGAAAATTCTGATTGTATAAGATATATGCCATAAAATCATATTTAAAAGTTTTAGTTTTAAGGGCAATGTATAGACGGATCAACTTTCACGCAAGGTTATTGAAAAACGTTTGATTCATTTATATGTAAATAAAATTTAATAAATATTTTATTGATTGTAGATAATCATATTGTTCAAAAGGATTCAATAACCTAATTGACTTTTATGTGTACATTGATTTCAGAGCTCCGCAACCTAGTTAACAATGCTTCACAAGACAATTTTTCAAAGTAACTATTGAAATGTTCTCACAATTTTAAAATTATCTATTTCTAATATCATATTTACATTTTTTCATATGTTTAATATTATTACTCTTTATCTACACATTAATATTACTGTTTATAATTATACTATATTGCCTGCGGGGCGTTTTCTTGTAAAATCGGTTCGTAAAGGAATTTTCTGCAAACCAATTTATCAATATTCCCCCTGAAAGTGCTCCTCTTCATGTGATCTATTTTCTCAAAATCTCGTTGTGCAACCGAATGATTCTCTGACGTTTCCATCGATATTGTTACAACAGAAAATCATTCCTTGAAACCTTTGAACAACAAACACAAATCGAAATCGAGATTTATCTGTGCCGTTCTCTCTCTCTCTCGTACGTGATTTTTTTGTTATATATGTTTATTTATATTGTATAAAAATAAAAGTTTTATACATATTTATCTTTATTTTTTAAGTTAAAGGAGCTCATTGAAACACGTTTTCAGTTAGATCTTTTACAATATGTATAATATATTGTTTCACACGAGGTCCACGAGAGAAACGTGCTAGTTTTTCATATAAAATAATGATCCTATATAATAAAATCAATAATTTTTCAAAACAAAATTCTATTTTTTGTTAAAAAAACTGTTTTTCGAAAAAACAATAATGGCTTTATTAATCTTTATTGATATTAATTGAGATCAGTTTTTGAAAACAAACCCGAGATTTATTGTCTGGGTATCGGGCGGACAGACAAATAAATTAGTAATTATTATTTATACAACAAGTTAATAAATTTAGTTAATATTCTGATTAATTAATTAATTAAGTTAATAAAATATCTAGAATCAAAAAGAAACATTGAAGTATAATAATTAAAATAAATAAAACAGATTAGAAAAAATTATTTTCTTCCCTAGATTTATTTTTATGGAAAAGTTTTTTTAAACAAACCCTAAAATGTAGAAAAATATAAAGTAATAATATTGCTCGACATTTTAATCTATGTTCTTGACCATATGTCCTTTTTATTAAAAGATATAAAAACAGTCCCCAAGCAGTCTTGACTTCTGCCCTATATGCATTTATTTATTTATATTATTTATATAATATATAAATATTAATCTCTATTAAGAGGAAAATTCTAAAAATTCCCGAATAATTGTTAAATTATCATTGATATTTGTTTATTTTTTATTTGAATTATGAATAAAGAATCGTAACTGATAAAAAAATTAAATTAAATGAGAAAAAAACGAAAGAATTTTATAAATTTAACAAATTAATTACAGACCACGACATTCTTTTGCCGGATAAAGAAGAAAAAAAGAAATGAGATTTATTCATTATATATTTGGAAAAATATGCAATGAAAAATGGTGACAATAAATCCAGTAATCAATTTATTAAAATATTTTGATTCAAGAATACATCTCCCAAGACATTTTCAATTAAGCTGACAGAAATTTGTAAAAAATATTTTATCAAAATTATGTACTTTATTTTGTTGTTTGTTCTTCGGTTAATTTGAAAAGAAATAAAGTAAAAGAAATAATTTAACATTTTTAATACGATCTTCTAGGGGTTAGTTGATTTACTTGAGGTATTATATTTAAGGCAGAGATTTATTCCGTTACAACACATTTATTTCCGACTTAGAAAAAAAACTGTTCTTAACGTGAGAACGAATTCCAAAGGGCGATAACATAACAAGTTTAACATATTTAGGCATCATTTTTCAACATAATGTACATTTTCCTACACACATTTCTACCAAAGAATACTCAACTCTGAAAACGCCTCTTTTAAAAATTCTGGAGGACATGTGACGAAGACATCCTCCACGGTCACCTTCAAATCGTCTATTGATACAAACGGGATGCCTCTCAAATTCTTCTATGCTCGGTGCCAAATCTGGGCTGTACACAGGATGGTCAACAAGAACTAGTCTCACACCTTCATTTGTTGCTCCAGAAATGCCTGCTGTGAGTACTGGAGCATTTTCGTGTAGAAATCATAAAGATGTGCTCTTTCTGGCGGTTACCAGATAGCTTTGATAATGATGCCTTTATCCATGAGAATAACACCTCTATGATCCCAGATAATGGAAAAAATCACCGTTCGTACATGACTTGTCCCCATTTGCATCTTCAAATATGGCTTCTCTTAAGGTAGTTTCGAGTCAGATAAATCACGCTTTGTTTCCGAAAAATTCATACTGAGTGGGGTTTTATCCCCCGTAACTAAATTTACCAGAAAAGTCTTACCATGTTTGTCCAGAGGTTCAAGATATTCTGACTGCACCCCAAGCGGTTTTGAATCATATCAACAGTGAAGAACCGGTAATACGTATCTGGAGCACAGTTTTCTGATACCCATGAATTTCAATTTTACGTGGGCTATACCATTACTGATATTGAGCTTCTTTGACAGCATCTTCATGGTAATTTGATGCTCTTCTGGGATGATTTTCTCTCATTTTTCATCAACTATGTTAAAAATTTCTTTTGGCCGACCAAATTTTACTTTATCAAAAAAGGAGGTGCAACCATCTTTCAGCACTCTGACCCAATATTTAACCTTTGTCAGGTAAAGTTTACAGCTGTAGGTAAGTTAACTGCAAAGGATCGTAGATTTCACTTCACTTCTTCTTCTGCAACACTAAGAACTTGATAACTCTGTGATATTCGACGTCTGAAATCATCTTAATGACGAAAATACTAAATGTCGTAATAAAAATTTTAATGCATTTGATGTAATAAAACAATTACTGAAAAAAAATCACACAAAAAAACTAAAATTTGCTATTAAATTTTTTACATTAGGTCGGGTACTTATTGAACTTACCACGTATATTAATGAGAATGTAAGTCAAAACTATTGTATTCTGAATCATTATGGTACCTAAATATTTTAGATATGACCAAAAAGATCATCAAGATAGACTTTTTCTTTAAAAAAATGAACAAATAAAAGGAAGAGATTTACCGTTATATTTTAAAGGTAATTTAATTTTGTTTTGTATTGTTTAAGTTCGATTATTTAATTGTTTAATTTTAAGATCATATTTGTGACTCTGACTCATCTTTTTTGATTTAAGTTTATAAGAATAAAGTATACTTGATTTTCAGTTTTTTTGTGTCAAAATAGGTTTTAACGTAAAGAAAATAACTGATGCTTTCGGCTAAAATTATGTTTTATATAACTCAAAATATTAATGTCCATTTTTTAGAACCAAATGCTCTGCCACTTTTTGGTTAATCTAATTGTTGCAAAGAAAGTTTGTAACTGTTTCGATTTCCAACAAACTAATGAAGGTTATAGAATTATAAATATGGAATAATTAACCAATTATTAAAAAAATTAAATATGATTGTGATAATATAATTATATTTTATATCAACCACAATAGAAAGGAGAAAAACGAAGAAAATGTCAGAGTAAATTGGAAATAAGGTAATTTATTAATTTAACAGTTGTTATATGTAAACTAAAAAATTGTATTTTCCTTGCTTTTGAGGAAATAAAATAATTTTGAATTTGCATTTAGAATAATATTTTTCAATAAAGATATTATTAAATGATTAGTAAACACAAATACTTAAATGTCAAAAATCTTTTTAAAATATATGTGGTGCGGTCGATATGTCTTTAAACAATACTAATCTATATGTGAATGCGTCAACAATGACGTTGTTACCATAAATAAATGTTATATCGCAGGCGTCCATGTTGAACAAACTCGCACATAGTACATGTACAGTTAGAGATATCACAAAAAACTCATTGTTTCCGTGTAGCAATTTACCTGATCGGGATTGGGCGCCTAAGTGTTATCAAGTTTCTGCTCAGAAAGATTGACAGAATCTATATATGATTCAGCTTAAAAATAAATAATAAGATTATTTTAAATTGAATTTCAGACTTCAAAAATGGATGACAATTTGATTTTTACTGAGAAAGAGTAGGAAAACAGAAATGAATATTTCAGAAGAAAAATGGAAATACTGTGAGAAAATATGTAATTAAAATACATGTGAACGAGCTTGCACTACATCTCATATTATTAAAGGTACCACTTATAACACTTAATACATTTTTTGTTATGTAACCTATGTTGTACTCAAAACATATATTCTGTCATGTATTTATATATTTGAATTACTTACATGGTTTATTTAATTACTCGTTCTTTAGGTCGAAGAGGATTTTGATTTTTTCCCCTGAATTTGTTTTAATTTTATCACGAATTTAAATAATACACAAATATAATTTCAAATCAAAAATATACAAAAATTATTTAAATTTTGTAAAGATCTTCCCTGTATCGGATATAATAAATAAAATAACATATATTTCGGTGTATAAGACGACCATTCATCCATAAAAGAATTTTTCAAAATGAATGGTCATTTTTTCTAACAATAGCGAAAATTGAATCCTTAATCCTGTGAAGATCATAGTTATGAAAGAATAAGACAACCCTCCATTTTTGGAAATGTTTAAAGTAAAAAGGGTTGTCTTATACTCCGAAATATGCGGTATATAAAATGACCGTAAAATAAAGAGGTCCTTTAAATTTTAAAAATAATTTGGCCACAATTTTACGCGTGCAGTGGGCGTTTTCTAGTGAACAACACGGGATTTTGGTCAGTCAGTAAAGATTGCAGTAGATTGAAAAGCACTTCGTTTTAATCAACAAGAAATTTTTATTTTACAATTAAATATATAATCTATGATTATTTTAACAAAAAAACAACAATTTTACGAAATTACAAAAATAAACGATTTTCAAAGTTACCAAAATTCTAAAACTAATCTACTAAATACGTATTTTACGTGACCCGCGCTCCAGTGACAAACTGCGAAAAAACTAAAATTATATTGCTGCAGTCCAAGTGTTAAAATAGTGCATTAATTAAACATTCTTTTTTCATTCTTTTTTGAAAAGAAATTAATGTTCTTTTTCAATCATAATGCATCAATTTATTCCTATAATTTCTGGCATTATTTTGGAAAATGAAATAATTAACTGTGTATACATTTACTAATGTTATAGAAAAATTGCAAATTATAATAAATTATACAATTATTAACAAAAATAAATATACAAAGACATAAGTACTTTTGGAGAAACATTTGACTTTAAATCTGTTCAGTTCGTGATCAATAAAAGAGTTCATAACACTATTTTTAAACAAACTTCTGTGGATCAATGATTTCCTATTTTGCACAAACCAGTTATAAATAAAAATACTAAATATTAATATCAATATAAATTTTAATTTTATAAATAGATGTTAATAGTTTAAAATTAATTTTATTACTTGTCACAATTTCTTGTTAAATTATATTACGTCTTTAATTTTCAATTTATTATAATTTTTTATGAACGTAAAAAATTAATTTATTTGTTACTCATAATTAAACATTAAATTTTATATATTCGATTTTAGTTTCGTAACATTTAATCTTAATTTTAAAATTTAAATTGGAATATTTGATTTTGTTGATTCGATAAATAAAATTAAATACAATATGATGTTTCAAAGTAAAATGTTTTTCATAACAACTTTTAAAATCTAGTTTAATGAAATATTTTAAAATCCTTCAATTATAAAATTTTGAATGAAATATCCTTAACACGTTTTAAGCGTTACATTTTTGAAATTCAAAAATTTACGAGCTCGCCAAAATCCTAGCAAAATTTAAGAAAATAAGATTATAAAAATTGATAAATTATTTTTTTTCTTTTTTTCAGAAAAAAAATCTAACTGGCTTTCGAAGTTATAAATAAATTAATAAATAATAAAAAAATAAATAACTATTTTAATGACTGATTTAACGATTAACAAAAATGAATAGAAATTATTAAAAAAAGAATAAAATTCTAAAAAATCATTGTCAAAACTGAAATTAAAAGTAATGTTCCAAAATAATAATTATTTAATGATTTACTCGAACTTAATTAATTTACAAACTTTTATTTAATTTTCTCACATTTCACAACATTGAAAAACGATTCTGTCAACTGAATATTTAAACAGATTCTGTTGATTAATTAATTAATTGATTAATTGACCTAAATAATGAAATTTTTAATTATTAAAAATAATTTGCAAGTAAATTTTGAGCAATTAAAATACGAGAATAATTTGTTTTATATATTTTTAAATAAAACTTAATTAATATTTTGTTCGTGAATATCGCACTAAATTACGAGTATTTATAATTGCATATAAAAAAAGAATAGATTCAGTGTTAAAGTATATATAAAATTATATGTAAAATACAAATCAATATTTGCAGTATTTATGATACTTATTGGACTTGCATTTAAGTAATTGCTGATTTATTCTAGAGAGCGACACATCATATCGTACATCGTTAAATATGGTCGATGCATCGTTTTCGATACATCGTTACCATTGCTATCTAAAATATAATGCAATCACACCTTTGTTCACATATACAATCACTGAACGATATAAATACTACAATTTAAGTTTTTTAAACAAATATTTTCGAGGAACTTTCGAGGAAAATTTTATTTTCAGTTGTTTTCATTTATTCCTTTTTTTAATGAAAGTTATATTTCCATTTGGTCTTAAAGCAATTATATTTTAATTTCAAATTTATCAATTAATATCATTTTTGATTTGTTTAATATTTACATTAACGTTACAAAATAATTTTCTAGTTTATTTATTAGTTTTCACATTCAATTTTACGTTTCATATAAAATTATAATTTACTTTATTATTAAATCTATTTATTGATTTTATATTTTTAGCAATATTTATATTTACTTAAATTTATTTTGATCTTAAAAAAATTTTATTCTAAAACAATTTCCAAGTCATATTATTATTTTTTTAAATAATATTTAATGAAAAGTTTTATTGTTAGAACTTCACAACAATATTCTACTTACAATCAACAAGGCGGGTTTTTTTAAAATATTTCTTTTCGATGTACGTTGTGCTTGTTTATATAAAAGAGAACTTAAGACAGATGAAGAAAAGGAATGACGTGCCTTTTATAGTTTGATCCAATTTTCCAAAAATAAATTTGAAATTTTCTTCTTTTTTTGTAAATTTTCTTTGCCATTATTGTAGCACAATTGCAAATATCAATGACCAAATAAAAATTTAGATTTAAATTTTGCTGCTTTATATTTTAATGTTGTTTTTCCGATACATTGTTTAACGATGCAGGTTTTTGATGCATCGTTTAACGATGAAGGTTTTTCGATGCATAGTTAACGATGCATCGACTCATCGTTAAACGATAATCGTCGCTCCCTATTTTTTTCAATAAAATAAAAGTTTTTGTACTTTTATAAACTTTAATCTTGGATGAATTTTCCATTTTGTTCGATGACCTTTTGCCATCTCTCTGACAACTTTAAAATTCCACGTCCTTAGAAAGTATGATCCTTTTCGGTCAAAAACTGAGTTAAGTAAGACTTTATAGCGTCATCATCATTAAAAGTTTTACGACAAAGGGAATTATCCAGGGATCAAAAGAAATAGTAATCCGATTGCGCAAGATTAATGCTATATGATAAATGCAACATCAATTCCCAACCAATATCCATCAA
>MQRK01244141.1:27019-37321 GCA_001938485.1 Girardia tigrina
ATATATATATATATATAAATAAATAACACAACGAATAATAATATTCTATTATTATTCAAAACTTTATCTGTAAAAATAAAATCAGAACATGCAAACACATTCCCCAACATTCGTCCGGGGTTTGAGAATATTATGACATCATAACTACATTTAATTCAACGAAAGATAAAAATATACACAGACAAGGGATCACTTGAAAGATAATGTACATTAAATATTGTCAAGGTAAAAAGATAAAAATAAAATAATAAAAATAAGCAAGTGTTGTATTCTCTTCAGGACGGCGGGCTCGCGACCCCTAAGCGACGACAGCACAGAGAAAATGGCCACGCCGCCCATTTTTGTGATGAAAATTCGGTCATCTGGAAATACGGATAAAACGGTTTAATTGCAATAAAAATTCGATATCGAATGATCAATCGATAATTTGATCGATTGCGAGAATTTGAAACGAATGACAACAAAATTTCAATTGGAAATTGGTTTCAAGACGGCTAAAGAAAAAATAATATGGAATACTTTGATTTAGAAACGAAGATTTGAGATAAAACGTTTATTTCAAACTCAAATAAAAAGTGTCTAAGAATTCAAAAATATATTCAGACTAAGACAAATTTATCAACAATCGAAATTCAGTTAAACAAACTCGTCGTTAAAAAATTAATTGACTGATTCATAACGTTTTTTTAATAATTTTAATTTAATTTCGTAAATAATATTAAAATAATGTCAATATCAATTTCGACCATTTTCAACTATATTCATACATATTCAAATTAAATTTTCATTCAAAATAATTAAACAGAAAGAAATGTACAATTGTCGATATCGATTACGATTTACAAATTGAAAAAAAATTCATTTCCTATATTAACAAAAAAAACACAAATTTAAACAGTACATTTCACGCTGTGAGTGAATTATATTTACACTGCAGCAAAGGATAATTAGATAGAGATAGTAAAAGAGATAATGATAGAAATAGAGAGAGAAGGCGATAAACATCAATTATAGAGACAATAAATAAAAATAAATTTCTCTTCAAACAAACGATAAAAAAATGAGAATGTGGTGGTACACAACGGCAAGCAAAAATAAGCAATGATCATGTTAATGTTTTTTATGTCTTTTTATAAATTTTCTCGTTTAAGTGAAGTTTAGAGTGAATATTTTATTTAAATATTTATTTCCTCATTTTCTAAAAAAATAATGAGAATTAAAACCATTAATCAATTTCGCTTTGAATGCAAATGTAAGAAAGTTTTGACAAAGATTGTCTTCTGGACAATCAAAATTGTTGTTTAAATAAAAATATAAAAAATCAAATTGGTGTTCTTAAAATGGCGACACACGACCACGTGACTCCGAATATCAAAGGTCCAGAAACATTCGACGGATCTGAGACGAAAGTGGAAGCATTTATAAAGAATTTCTTCAGGTGCGAGAAGGATTTTCGGAGGAAAGGAAAATCCTTTTAGTCAAGCCATACATGACACCGGATGCAATAATCAAGTATGAAACAGCGCTCGGTGAAACATGTGAAGAAAAATTAAGAGCAGCGTTCTCCAAGGAAAAAACAGTACTAGATATAATGAAAGAAATGTTAGATTTGAGAACTGGCTCCAGAGATCCCACAATAATATTTAGAAAGGCAAACGAACTAATAGAGAAATTGGTAGAGAAAAAGCTAGGTAAGAAAGAACTATCGAATTTAGTATACGCTAACTTGATAGATGGTGATGATGTACAAAAACAAATAGCCATTCAAGGTATCACGAAATCTGATGAGATTGAAGAAATACAAACAAGAATGTTCGAACACGAGAAAAAGAAAAGAAATGCACCAGTGGCAGTATATAATACAAAAAGAGAAAATGAATAAAAAAACAGTGGAAAATAAAAAGAGAACAACAAGACCGCAGAATAGAGAAATTCCAGAAGATACAAGAAGAAATTTTAGAGTCAGCAAAATTACTTGTTGGGATGTCATGAAGAAGGACATGTTAGAAGAGATTGTCTAAATGTGACATGTAATCATTGCAATAAAAAAAGGACACATAAGAACATAATGTTATGAAAACCCGAATAGGTTTAAATAACGCGAGCAATGGAAACGGGATAATAGAAGAAATCGGTGGGAAAATGATAAGAAAAAATACTCGAATCAAAGATATAGAGACCGTCCGACGTACACAAATAGGAAATATTCAGTTGCGGAATTGGACGAATTAGACGATGAATTGTATGAAGGAGATAACTCTTCAAGACGGGGTTATACCGACGAAACCAATAGAAAAGAAGATTCTAAAAGACAGGAATATCCCAGAGGCTACAGAAAGTTCAGAGATGATCAGGGAAACGAGGATGCATGACCACAGGGAGAGGTGATCAGTGTGCTTCATTAGAAAGTCAATGCAGATGTATGTTTGATTGTACATATGAATGTGTGTGTGAATGTATTTTTGATTGTATGTGTTGAGTGTTATCTGTGTTTTTATAAAAAAATAAAAGAACTCTAGTTTTATAAAAATGTATTTATATATCTACAATTGATTACAGGTAAGAAGGCTTAATAAAGGGATAGTATTTTATTTGGCCCCTGGCCGATTTTATATTGAAACACCGAGAGCCTTTAGCGACAACTCGGGTTGGTTTGATTTTTAAATTTGTGTCACACTTTACAGCGTGAATATATATCATTATATAATAAATTTTAAAATTAAAATTTTTTTTTAAAAAAATACTTTTCTTTGTAATTTTACATTTGAGTTCTTTTCAACTCTTTTAAATGAATAAATTCTTCCTTTTTTTTTAAAACCTTTCAGTTTATATTTTTTTATTACTTTAATTTTTAATTTTTACTTTAATATTTATTGTTTTCTTTCTTTCTTTTTCAATATCCATGTTATCACATTTTTCATTATTTTCTTTAATCAAACTATCTAATTCACACATTTATAGAAGAATATTTTCATACATATGTTGAGGGAATATCTCAAAATTTTATAATTTATTATGTATTTGTTTTAAATTAATAAATATTATTTTACTCTATTTATATATGCATGTTGATCGGAATTCTTTTGATCCGATCAACAAACTATAAACAGGATGGTTGAAATAAAAATTTCTCTTAGAGATAAACTTTGATAAATAACTTTAAAAATTTTGACCTTTTATATTGGGTCATTAATTAACATTATTAATTAATTTTATTTTTAATTTTAATTTATTATTTATTCTTTTCTTATAATTATTTATCTTATATAAAAAATATAATTTTATATTTATTAGAATAAATATTTCATCTATGAGAATATAATTTGTTTAATAATATTTATTAATTTAAAACAAATACATAATAAATTATAAAATTTTGAGATATTCCCTCAACATATGTATGAAAATATTCTTCTATAAATGTGTGAATTAGATAGTTTGATTAAAGAAAATAATGAAAAATGTGATAACATGGATATTGAAAAAGAAAGAAAGAAAAGAAATATTGCAACAGATATATTAAAAATAGAAAAGTTTGACATAATCACTCGTTATTTTCATATTTACTCGCTATTTTCACTCGTTTTTCGATGCGATTATTATCTTCTATTATCTGTGGGTATTTTACGAGTATTTTAATGATTTTTCCGACTATTTTATTTGTTTATTTCATCCAAATCCGTTCATTAATTGTTATTTATTGATTTATTATTTTTACTTCAATTTTGCTATTTCTCTGCGAATTCTTAACGGATTTTCGTAATTTTTATTTTGTTTTGTTTGTAAAATTATTTGGGAATTTGTCATTATTTTTGCGGATTTTTATCTATTCATTTGCACGCGTTATTCTGATTTTATCGATTATTTGTCCGTAATTATTTACTTTTCCGCCAATATTTGCACTTTTTATCCCATTTATATGCATTTTAGCACTTCTTGTTGCCGGTTTGTTACAATTCTTATGTTTTTTTGTGTGATTTCTCCTGTTTTTATGCTTTACGATATTTTTGACTATTTTGTTTAAATCGATACTCAAATTTTATATGTTATATGTTTTATATTAAATTTTGATTCTAACGCAACAAATATTTACAACCAATAAAGCAACGACGTGCATTATTTTAAAATTTTCTATGGTAGTAACATGTCATTCCTCTAGATGTAGAACGTGTTCTACTAGGTGATCTATTAAAACGCCTATGTGTTGACCATTGTCGTGTTAAAGAGATTTGATTAAGAGATGCCGTAAGCTGGGTTATTGTGTCGTTTAATCTTTTGGTTGTTTCTTGTAAATTAGCTATCTCCGATTGTTGAGAAGCAATTGATGCGGTTATAACTGGAGAAGGACAGTTCTGTTTTAGGACTTCAAAAGATTTGTCGGCCACTTTTGCAATTTCTGTTAAAGATAGAGTTGGTGGTATGGCAGTTAAGAGTAACTGAATATTAGCTGGAAGGCTTTGAATGAAGAGTCATTTCAGTAGAAGGATTGATATATTAACGTATATATATTAACGTATATTAACGTAAGATTGATATAAGTCAACTCTGTTTTAGCCTTTCGAAGATAATCTGAAGGTGTTTGGTTCCCTAATTGATTAGCTTGAAAATATTTCAGGATTACTTCCTGCTGCGACGGATTTGTGAAATTAATTATAACTTTGACCAGATCGTCATAAGCTTTTTCTGACTGAAGGATATCCAATATATTATTTATATTCTTACAATAATCCGTTGGAATATGCGACAGTAAATTATGTGCCTGTGTTGATTGGGTGGTGTACCCGGCTGCCTTTAACCATTGCTTATGTATAGCTAACCAAGAAACGGCACTATTATCGGCATCTAAATAGAATTTTACACATAGATGTACTACTGTATTATTCGACTGTATAAGTTCTGATGTTGTGGCATTATCTCCACTGTGTGTGTAATGCTTTTTTGGTCCTCCTCCTAGTAATCTAGTGGTTACCGTTCATATATATTTTCCAGGCGAAATTAAGCTTGATAATTCCTCATTATTTTCATGAATAACTATACCTGATGTATGTATAAAGAGTGTCACTTGTTTTGGAACTTTTATATGTGATTTTATTCTAACATGTAAGTTTTTTGAGGTTGTTGAACTGTTCATATTAATAGTGAAAAACATATTATTAAAGTTAAAAGAAAAAATGTAGGTTAGGGTCGAAGAATCAAAAGGGGTTGGTTGTATTTTACAAAAATATTTGCAGCTTTTCAGAATATAAGATAAGGGGGTATTATTTGTAAAGATCATTTTATAACGAAATATGTTTATAAAAAGTTATTACTCAATAAATCATTACCCGGATCCTTGATTTGAATTGGTAGTATTGTTGTTTCTTTTTTTTTGTTTCTGTTTTGTCTTTTGAAGGGTCGATCTCAATTGTACTAACATTGATCATTGCTTCCAATGTTCGACTTTTGTGACCTGTTTCTTGATTTTGTTTATGAGCTCTCTTTTCTAATAACGATTTCCTGATCTCACTGACCGGAGGCATTTGCGTAACACGTTTACAGTGTAAGACATCATCAGGACTCGAGTGAATGTTCATAAGTCTAGGCAAGGAAGCTCCGGTCGCGGGGATTTTTAGAGGTGATTGTGACGATACATTCGATGCTTTCGTGCAAAAAACGTTTGCCGGATTAAATACGCTTTTGATTTTCGAAATGATTTTTTTAGAGTCCGATAAAACGCTGCAAATTTCTGGTGATTTTACTAAAGTTACGGAAGACTTTGCAATGCTTTTATCATCCTCCACTACAGACCTATGAGCGAAATTCGTGAAAATTAGTCTCGGGTCTTTCAGTTTAGTAACACTGTCACCCTCATTTGGTTTGTGCGTGATTTACCTTGATGTAGAATCGGATTTGTAAAATGTTGTTTTCGATGTATTCTCGACACTTGTTAATTTATTAAATATTGTTTGTGAAATATTCGGTAGAGCGTTATGATTGAAACGTTCAACAGAGTTTTTTCGGTGCACATATTCGTTTTCCAAATTATCATTAATCTCTTGTGTCGGATTGTCATTTGCTTCAGTTGGTTTTACTGAGTGTTTAAAAAAACGCTTAATGCTGTCGAAGACTCTTTCAATGCACTAAAATTGCTTATAGATAATACTCATACTTTTTTCATTTTCAAATAAAAATTGGGGATTAATTTTCAATATTGCTCCCACCAGTCGACTGTGTTCCAATTGCAAATTATCCGTCAGCAAATTAAAATTGTTTATCTCGAAAAAAAACTCTTTATTTCGAACACAAGCAGTTTTAATCAACGTATTACAAACTTCTTGACTGTTCTGATAGAACAGAATCCATTTTTCAATTTCCCCAATGGCTTTTGTCAATTCCTCTAAACTGCCTGTTATATAATCGGCCTAATTTGTCCTCCAATTTTGAGGTTTTGTTGACCAAACTATATAAGAGTTTCGTGGGCCAATAGACGACTCGATAAGTAGAAACGAGTTTTATCGAAAGAAATGGAAGCGTGAGATTGCAATTGGACAATGAGAACATTGAAGTGCATTTGTAAATGTATTATTTCTTCATAGAATTCAATTTGCGGTTTTTGTGTCACGAATTTCATATTTCCGATACTTTGATTCGAGATTCTGTAAATTGTTTCCGGAACAAATCATCACTGTTGACAAAGATACCAGACACGACAATACTGGTTGTGGAGCGCTCGAGTTTTGATCGAACCCATGGAGACCGTAATGGCGAGCCCGAGTCACCAGGAAGCTCTGACAATAGACAAGATGGCTCCAGAAGACACCGAGACAATGGTGAGGTTCTCTCAACACCATTTGGTACTGATTCAAGACTCGGGTGCACGGTTACGAGCTCGAGATTGCAATCCCAACGGAACAAAAGTACAAGAATAGCCGGATCGAGTGTTAGGCGCACCACAACGTGCATTGATCCGCTCTCATTTACAAGCTCGACTGAAGTGTCGCGTTTGTCTAAATCAGCCTGGATGCGCATTTGAAGGTATAGTACGTACAACGGCTCTGCCAGACGCTCAACCAGTGCGTTCTGTTCGTCTTGGTGGTTCATTGGCAGATCAAAAATATTTTCCAGTGGTTTTGTTCTATCAAAAACTGATTTTAAATGAGACGAGATTTCATTGTAAGCTTGTCGCTTTTTAAAGATCTCAATTTGCAATTGTTTTTCCATTTCTTCGGCGCTAGTTTTTAGAGCTGACAAATATTTCCGCTGATTCAATTCCCAATAAAGTCGATTAAGAGTCATTTCGTGCTCGTTGGTATAATTTTTCAAATCATCATCGGCCATCTCCATGAACTCGTCCATGGCAACCAAATCGATATCCTCGTTTAGCGATTTGAATTCCAAACGCGAATTTGTTTCTTTTTCTAAATGTAACGCTTCGTATAATAAATTTTGCATTGCCATATGATTTTTATTGATTGCATCTTTCGTTTCTTTCGTTTTATCTCGAGAAATATTTAACCTAAATTAAGCTTTTCTATTCAGTTCTTTAAATTTAATAATAATCGATGCGATTTTTATCGGATTTGCTTTTTCTTTTCTATCGAAAATATCTGATATATGATGCAAAAATTCATTGTAATACTCGATAAATCGAAATCTAAAATTTCTTCTTTGAGAAAACTCGACAATGAGGGAATTTTTGCTTCATATGGATTAACGTTTTCATTTTTACGTTTCATTTGTATTGTTTTCGTTCGATGTTGAAAAGAAATAATTTCTGACACCAATATTATAAATTTGTTATTCATTGGAATATATTGAATCGTAATATAGTATAATTGAAATCGTAATATAATATATTATTAATATAATATATTATTATAATATATTATCAGTCTATCGCATAAATTTTCTTTATAATGTTTGTCTATTGCTCCCATTTCCTATTTTCTATTAAACGAAAATGATGGTCTTTGTTGATTTTCTTTTATTTCTTCTAGCGTCTCACTTGGTTCTCTGTAAGTTTCATTGAGACTCGCAGACGTTCTCGGTACAGATTTTACATGTTTCTCTACATGATCATAAATAAGATATTCTTTCATTCATAATTGTTCCATTCGTATTTGATTTCTATTTGTGTTCATATCTGGTTGCATTGGAATAATAGTTGTATTATGATTATCTTCTTTTGATCTTTTTTCTTTTATCAAACTTATTATATCTTGATTATGTTTATGAATTATTAGAAATTTTGCGAAAAATGGACAAAAACACGTAATCAATTTCCACGTTCTTCCGAAAACAGCATGCAACTGTTGAAATGATAAAAATGATGAAAACATTAATTTAATTATTATGGCAATGTAATATGTTCCTAAGAAGCCTGAAAAAATATTTCCAAATGTTTGGAATTTTCCCCAAATGGATTTGAGAGTGGTCATTGCCGCTTTCTCAAAATGATCTGGGGACAATTATAATTTGAAGTCTGACTCTTTATTTGCTCCTTTATCATAAACTTTATCAACTAATATTGATAGAGTTCTTTCTCTTTGAATTGGAAATAGTGCATCTTTTCTGGCACTTTCTAAATCTTGATGTGAATACAAGCCACTTTGTTCCATTTTATCGAACTCTGTAAATTGTAATTTCCTTTCCAAAGTTGACATTTCTAATTTCTTTCGAGTCACTATTGCTTTTCTGTCAGATACTGTGATCCAACTATCGGGTTTAATTTTATATGCGGGATCTAATATATTCATGCACTTTTCTATTAATTTGCTCGTAGTGCTGGCAATTTAAGTAATTGTAATGACCAAAGTAGCTCTATGACACTATGACCTCATGGTAGGGTGATAGTCTTCTGACATCAATTCGTTTTCCTTTAGTGTATACATTTCATGAGTTTTTTTTATTTTTACTTGTATCATATTTTTACTTTTGTAATTGTCTTTCGCGGGTGTTAATTTTTCTTTTGGTGTGGTGTGTAATTTCTCGCGTTTTATTTTTTTTAATTTTTATATTTGCTACATATGTCTGCGGGTGTGAAAGAGGGTGTTGATTTGTTAAGAAAGACGAAGATTTAATGAAAGAACTATGGCTGTTTTTGTTCGGAAGAATAAAAGAAATTAGATGAGAAAGAGAAAGAATTTTGTCAAGAAAGAGTATTTTATCAAAAATAAATAAAAAAAAGAAGCAAAATAAATTATATTGTAATGTCATAAAAAAAGAAGCAAAATAAATTATTTTTGGAAACACTAACAATTTCAGTATTCTATTCTGATCACGTATCGAAATGCTCCGATTAAACTGTAGAGTTTCGATTCCCGTTGTTTATAACAGTGCAAAATTTTCGACAGCCCACCCGGGTATCTATTGGAATGATAAATACAACGAGAAAGAAACGGCATAATTATCATAATTATTATATCATAATTATGTAATTTCAAATTTCAAACATTGATTTTTTTTTAATTTGAAATTATGAAATGTCATAATTAAATAGATGTTATTTTTTTTATTCATTACCCTGACAATCTGCTAATAATGATAATGCAAATGAAGAAAAGTATTTGTTGAAGAGCATTTTTTGTATTAGAACACTTAAATTTAGTCGTTGCGTCTGAAGTGATTTAATTTTGTTTTCATTATACGTGGTCTAAGAACGGTTATACTTTTTATCATTAAAAATTTGTTGTTGACATTTGTTACTGGTTATTTACTCATAATCCATAAGTTATTATCACGACAGTTGAGCAAGCTGGTCAAACAACATTTAGCACTGCATAGTTTGATCAGTTTGGCCAATCATTCATTCTGAGTTGAATTATTTTTTTTCTTTTTATTAAGATAAGTCTTAATAGCTAAAGTTATTTGTTAAAATTCCCTCTTTGTTCGATAAATAAAGTATCAGTTAGAGAACAAAGAGTGAATTTTACAGTAATTAATAAAACGTTTGATTTCCAATTCAACTTTTTAAAATCTATTTCTTATATATATATAATGTTTTTAAGGTGCAATAATATTATAATTCTCTTAATATTATTTTTTGTAGGATTTTACTTAATTTGTTGCTATAATAAAATAAATTTGCTGCTGAATTTTATGTATTTTGTTGCTAAAAAATAATTTATTTTGTTACCAAATACCGTATTACTTCGATTTATTTCAAATGCTGATTCGAAGGTGTGGCGTTAAATTGAAGTAATACGATATATATACTCAGCTGCACTATTTTTGGCAATTTAAAGAAAATGATATGTACACAAATTTATTAATTATTTTTTGATGAAATAAGGTGTTTCAAGTTTAATTTAAGTCTATAAATAC
>MQRK01244146.1:6448-17732 GCA_001938485.1 Girardia tigrina
GTTGGAGCTAAAGGCGAACCCATTGCTACACCATCAACCTGTTTATACCACTCATTATTAAAAAGAAAATGAATATTAGAAGTGGCAAAACATAACAATTCACGAAATGCAACTTCATCTATAAGATGGTGTTCACCAACATTATCTTTCCAAAGATTGCAACATAAGTCAATCGTTTCCCTCAGAGGAACATTGGTGAAAAGACTAACCACATCAAAAGAAACCATAATTTCATTTTTGTTACTAATCTTATAATTTGAAATAAAGTCAACAAATTCAAAACTGTCTAAACAATTAAAACCCTTTTTCAGAAGTGGCTTTAATTTACCATCAAGATATTTCGCTACTTCATATTGAGATGTTACTTTCGTTACTTTGAAGAAAATAAAAAACTGTAAAAAAGGAATTTTTATGTAAATTTGCTATTGTTGCTTTTGTTTAAATATGTTAATTATTATGAAAAAGTTGGAAACCAATAAAAATAAAAAGATAAATTGATTGAATATTTCTTAGTTAATTACTATAAAAGATATCTTTGAATAAAAAACAGCAAATAATAGAAATAATCGGATCGATTAGTATCGTTAAAATCGTTAAGAGACTTTCGTTACTAGTTAGGAGGATTTTGTCCGGGAATCTGCCAAAGATGGTGGATATAACATCAACTATTTCGGAAATGCAAAATTTCTTTAAGATAATATGTGGTCAAATTCAATTTACAAGTTTCTTAAATCCATTTCATTAGCAACCACAATCAAAGAATCTATTTGGGATTCTCAAATTGGAAAATGTTATTCTGCTAAATTGAAAGCAGATTTTCTTGCAAGGAATCCTGATGAATTGGGTGTTCTTCAAGGAGACATTGTAATAATTGTTCCATCAGTCTCCGGAGAATTTAGGGCCGCGTTCCTATGGGCCCGAGCGTACCTGGTCCCACCGGAGATTTTATGTTGGAAATGAAAAAGACCAGCGAAAGTAATTTTAAAGAATTTTCAAGTATGTGGTATTGTGTTTCTAAGACTTCTAAGTGATTTTAAATAGTTTTTCCAATTAATGGTTCGCAAAGATTTTTCTTGACTATAAAATTGTCGGTTTCAATAAACATTTCAAACGAATCTTTTTCTACTCTACTTTTAAAAATGTTGATATTTTTAATAATGCTTTGAATTTTATCCAACAAAGTAAATATATTGACATTTCTTCCTTGGAGAGATAAATGTATATCATTCAGTTTTTTCAAAAATATCTGATAAATAATGTAACTGTGATACCTTCATCTCATCCTTAAAAATAATAATGACGTCACTCTTTCGCTCAGTTAAAAATATTTTAATTTCATCTTGCACTAAAAAATCATTTGTAAACTGCGACATCTTGATATCTATCTTACTTCTGCATGTAATAAAAATTTGTATAATCTGAATCAATATCTTTGCAGAAATTTGAAAATAAATGACTGTTTAGTGTGCTGCTTTTAATAAAGTTTATAATTTTGACAGCATTTGAAATACTTCGTTTAATTCTAGTGCTATTTTTTTGCTGCAAGTGCCTCTCCATGAATAAGAGAGTAAATGTTTTATGATTACTAGCAGCTGTGCAAATTCTGCAGAAATTTTTCCAATGTAAAAATTCACCTTTAAAAAATTCGTCAACTTTACCGTAAATATCTTCTCCTCTGGTATGTTCTGTCAAAGTTCGAAAAAATAAAAATTCTTCCTCAACGCTTTCATTATACACACACCAACAACTAAACTAATTTAGTATTATCAGTTTTTTCATCCAACTGAATAGAAAATTCTTTCTTTAATTCTTCCAATAAGCTGAAATTCTTTTATCGACAGTTTCGTTTGACAAAGGAATGTTACGAATATCATTAATGTATTTATGTCGATGTAGTATTTCCACCATTTTTATTGCAGCTGGTAATACTAGATTTTCTCCAATGTTGTAAGCCTTGTAATTTTTAGCTATTAAGTATGAAACTTCATATGATGCTTGTAATTTCTTTTGATAACGGTCATAAATCTTTCAAAATTTTCTTTTGGCGTATTGGCATTTGCACCATGGTTCAATTCAAAATACCTTTTAATTTTGATGTTTCATACTTTTATGGCCCAAAATTCATGGCAAAGCAAACAAACAGGTTGTTCCTTATCATCATAATTTTCAAATGTAAACCAAAATTGAAGAAACAACTCATCGTATTTTCTTTTTTGCATTGTTAATACTTTTTCCCCTTTACCAGAGCCTGCTTGAAGAGCATCTGTAGTATTGTCTTCTTCATAATTTTCTTTCTTCCTCAAGTTCAACCATTTATCCATTTCTAAAGATTATTTAGGCCTAAAATCAATAGAGTATTAAAAATTGCATATGTTAAATATTATTTTTTGAGATAAATATCGAAAAAGTAAGTAAGTTTCCCTTATTTGAATATAGAAACTCTAAATTTTCCGCAGTGGCTGAAGTTTAGTTTGCATCCCCACTTGATTTGTATTTTTTATGAAATTAATGAAAATTATGAATCAAGAGAATGTCATTAAAAAGAACATCAGATAACGATGATCTCAATGGTGTGTGAATTAGTTTGTGCATACTAAAACAGCTTTCAACTGCAGCCTCACTCACAGTGATTTTCTTCACTTGGTGTTCCAAAAATATTAAAAGTCATCGCTGAATTGCAATAACGGAATGAAATTCGCGATCGGTAATGAATTGCTTAAAATCTGGAATTTTAAAAAAAGTTTTAAAAAGACGTTTATCGCGTGGCTCAGTCATCGATACCTGTTGTTTCACAAAAAGGTTGAGTGATATAAGAGGATTTAGAAGAAGATTGGGGTGATTTTCCGCCACAGCAATCACACTGTCTCGATCACTTTCAGCAGCAGCAGCTACAGCATTAGAGTATGCTGTGTAGACAGAAGGTCAATCATTGTCATTAGTTTGTGCGTGATTCAGGACTTCGATGAATGGAGATAAAGCCGCAATGGCATTGTCCACTCGGTTTAATACGGAAAGATTATCGGGGCCATTGCATTTTGTACTCGAATTTTGAACAACACATCTTGCAGGAAGCTGAATTACCTGCGATATTTATGTCATAGAAATGTGAGTATGTAACACTATTGGGAAGAGAGCGAATTACTTCCGCCTCGGATATCTTCTCCACTTTTCAAACAAATATTTGCGATTTGTTTTTTTTTTAAAATCCCATAATTCGGCAACAGATTGTAAAAGTGAAGCATTTAAACAAAGTATATTATAGTTACTTCTTTTTTACACAATGCTTTTTGTATTTATATATTTTATGAATAAGATATTGTTTTTAATATATATATTAATATATATATTAATAGTTTAATATTTTTTGAAATATATGTTTTTTTAATAATTAAATTAGTAAATAAAGTATATATTAATTTTCAAAATTTAGGGTATATTATTTTATTTACATCCACTTTGAATTCTGAAAATTTTCTGTTATTTAATACAGACTATTTATTTATTGTTTTTAATTAACTAAAAATTTTTATCATTATTATCCATTAATATTTTAATTAATTATTATTTTCATACAAATTTTAACATTTTAGAACAATTTATAGTATTCAAATCAAATAAATCGAAAACAATTTGTGGTTTACAAGCTAATCTGGTATATAAATTTAATTGTCACGGGTGTTAAAACTCGTGTATCGGAGAGACAAAGCGTCATCTCAAAACCTGGATTAGTGAGCATTTGCAAATGAGTCGTTATGTTAATAGTCTCATTAGTTGGTTGTCAACTTTGGTGTTATATTTCTTTAATTCTCTTTAATCTGTCATCATCTTTTGGACTATCTTTAATCATCCATTTATCGCTTGAATCTACAATTTCCTTTTTTAATTTTATTCCAAATTTGTCTAAAAAGTCAACTCCTGCTATAATTTATGGGTTGAGTTCTTTGACTACATAAAACTCTAATTTTTTCTACTCCTTCAATAATTACTTTTAATTTAACAATTCCATAATTTATAAGTTCTGAATCATTTGCACAATGAATGCATTTACTCGTTTTCTTTATCTGAACATTTTTCATACTTTTAAGTATATCTGCTTTAACAACATTTTTTTGGCACCGGTATCCAAAAGACATTCAACATTCATATTCTTTGTATTAAATTTAATGCTTGGTCTTCCATTCAATTTGTCATATCTAATATTGAGCTTTGATATTTTCAACATTTCTTCCTGTTTCAACTTTTGCGATTTTGTCTTTATCTTCTTATCAAAGCAGTATGTTTCAAATTCTTCTTTCCAACAATCTAATTCACAAACTTCATGAGGGTTATCTTCCAACACACAATCACACATACAGTCATACATACCATTACATACACACACATTTTTACTTTTTAGTGAAGCACATTGATCACCTCTCCTTGTGATCGTGCATCCTCGTTTCCCTGATCTTTGTCGTATACTTGTCTATTCTCTGTAAACATTCTTTGCCTCGAGTTTCTTTCATTTGATTGTGTTTCTTCCTATTCGTTGTAATCGTTGTCATCAAGCATTTCTGCAATATCATATCTTCGATGTTGATGCCTCTGTTGATTTCGTGGGTTATTTGTTCTTGCCATTCATTTTTCTGGCTTATTGGTCTCTTTCTTTAAATCTATTCTTGTTCATGTAGCATTGCGTCCTGATATGGCCATTTTTATTGCAATAAGAATACTTTATATTTGGACAGTTTCTTCTGATGTGTCCTTCTTCGTGGCATGCCCAGCATTTTACAACTTTTGAATATTTATTTCTCGGTTTGTATTTATTATTTCTTTGATTAGTGTACCTATTTTCGATATTTCTTTGTTGGTTGTGTTCTATATAGTGTGGTTTACATTTGCCTACCGTTTTCCATTCATCGTGTTTACCTATCGTATTGTATGCCGCAACTGTTTCTTCTTTTTCCATTTTGCGTAGTTCATACATATTTGAAACTACATCTTTTATGTCCTTTGTTTCGGTTTCAATTTTCTTTTCACCTCATAATTGTCAACCTTATTCATGCAAACAAGGTTGAGCAGCTTTTTTTTAAAAAGTTTGCTTTCTGTTAATATCGTTACTAATTCTTCGGCTTTGTTGAAAGTTTCTTCTGGATCTGAAGATCCCCACCGGAGATTTAAAATATCCTTCATTGTGTCAAGCCGAGATTTTTCTTTCACAAATGCCATTTTAAGCTTTTCTTTATACGTATTTCCATCTGCTTCTGAAAATTTTGTGATTGCTGATGGAGTCATGAATATCGTCACCATCACTAATCTTCTATCTTCTGTTATACCCATAATATCCGCATAACGTTCGAAATTTTTATGAAGTCATCTAATTTCGACTCGGATCCATCGAATTTTTCGTGTCCCATAATGTACATTGTCACATGAGCTGTGGTTGCCATATTAACAACATCAATATGATGTTTACAACATTTATTAATAACACAAGCGCACTCACTATTTGACATCTCTCTTGATCAATATATTTCTGAGTTCATACTAATTATTTTCAATAAATAAAAATCTGTTAATAAAAATTATATATTATAAAGAATCTAATTGGTTAAAATTAAATCTAATCATTTTTTTAAAAAAGAACATATTAAATTAATATATTAAATTTTAAATTACATTTAAAAAATAAATAATACATTCAAAAATTATTTTAAATCTTTTTACTTTAAAATTAAATTATTTTTAATTAGTAAGAATCAAAGAAAATACCAATCATCCATCTGTATAGGAGAGGCACAATCCGAATCAATATACTACATGCATAATATCAACACACAATTCAAAACATTCCTCCCAGTTATGAATCGCAGTTATGTGTCCTTAATAGATTTCATTGCAAAATGATATGGCCGACTCATCTCATTTCTGTAATTTATTAACTCAGGTAGATCCTGGACTAATGATGTTAGCCATTTGAAAGCTATCAACAAACACTCACAAAATTTAAAATTTTATCATCTGCAGCTTTATAAGTAGGAATTGAATCATTCTGTTTTTTTAATAGGTTGGCGAAGTTTAAAAAGTTGATACTGCTGCGCGAAATTAAATTGTTGATTTTCAATTTATTGACCAATTTGTTTTTTGTGTGTAGGTAACCATTATTGTTGAATTGTGATATGGTTAAAGAAAGGAATAGGTGTTTTATGTTTAAAATCAAGTTGGAAAAATTTAAAAAATAAATTGTTGAACCGACATTTTTTGAAATCTTTTGAAATAATTTAAATTTTTTAATGATGATCCGCGATCAAAAAGAGAATGATCAAATTTTCACAACGGTGGAGGACGGTGAGATAATTCCATGTGATGAGATTGCTCATTTCTGTTCAAATTGAGTCGGAGTGAATCAACCGGTTGAGGCCCGCTAGACTGTCGACTTGTCTAATTTGTTAAGTCTGGAATCTCGTAAAGATGACTCTGAAAATATTGAATATTTTTCTCGATCATGAATGCTCTCAACGGTCATGCGGGGTCTCCCTCTTCGAACTCGGTGAATGGAGCATTGTTGAGAACTATAGATCCGTCGATTTATGTCGCTCAATTTGCAAAATTAGTTGAAAATTCTCATAATTAATCATTCAGAAAGATCACTGTGATGGTTCGGGGGTCGACTGAAGCGTCAGAATTTGACTACGTGCTCCAGGAAACCGAACAGAAATTAGTCTGGTGTCGAAAACTGCGCATTGTGGCAAATCCGCTGTTTCGGCGAGCATCATTCTATTCAGAACGACGCCGGACCGACAAATACGTGCAACTAAAAAAAACGAAAACCGCTGCAAGTACAACGGCCACCAAAAAGGCCACAAAAGAAACAAAAAATACTATTTTTCGACAATTAACCTTCATCATAGCCATCAAAAACAAAAAACGAGTTTCTCCAAAATATTTTTATTTAGAAATCGAAAGTATAATTAAAGATTAAAACAAAATGCAAAATAAAAACAATTTGTACATTTTTTTGACATTAAATAATTATTAAAAATTTTAATTTGTTTTCATTGTTGATTCCACAAAATGAATTTTATATTCTTTCAATATTTTTAATTGATAGCTGAAATTGTTGTCTGATTGATATAAAAAACTAAACGAATTAATAAACAAATGGATAATAAACATCAAAATATTCTTTTTTCCTTGACAATTAATTCTTTTTCCATTGAATAATACACATAATTGTTGTGGTACACAACAATCACCTTCTTGGTAAATTAATACCATTTCCAGCTTTCTAAAATCTAAATACTCTTAAAACCCTAGCAACATTATTGGGCTTATCTCCATCATATCCAGTCACACCTCAGTTTTATCGTTCTTCATCACATCTGGTCGCCAACGAAGTCTTACTTGGATGGGTTATCTGTGCAATCCAAAAATGGCGTTTCAGTATCCAGGGAGCCGGTTATGGCATAGAATGGTAATTTCTTATTCCCCTAGACCCGCAGTCCACCTCCTAATATAGTTTCGCTGCGGTCACACAAGTACTGCGTCTGCTCTGTTATTAAAGGTTTATAAGTATAACATAAAATTTGTGCCTCAAATATTTATTACATTGATTGATTTAAACAATCTCAAGAATCCGAAAACAGCGATTTATCAAAACAGCGAATTACAAAACAGCGAATCCCATAACAGCGAATCCAAAAACAGCGATTTACTTTCCAAATAGAAAAAGTCAATTAGATATAAAATTTTATTTTTAGGAAATTCCAACTTTAAATACACTGTCAAAGTGCAATTGGTGTGCTTAAACCGAAAGAAATTCCATGAATAAACTCTATGATACCGATTTCCCCATTATCAAAACGCATTTGCAAGTTAGAAATATGTCGACCTATTAAATTATAATTTCTTTGTTTTGTTAATAACTTGCCCAGCATTAATTTGTGTCACCAATGTTTCTGTAAATCCTGTTTCCTTTATTATGCATTATATTAAATCATAAATATTCGGGTGATGCTTAACAACTAAATTATTGAAACGGTTTTGCCACACTTCAACATCATTGTGAGTGCGCCGTCTGATGCCATACATATTTCAAATTTCTTTTCTGATATTTTGAAACCATTGTTGGTGAAAGTACTGGAATAAAGATGTAATAAGTACCGGTACCTCGTTCCTCAGATTGTCGAAAGTTTGTTGAACAATTTGTTCCGGAACAAACGCCAAAGCCATAGGCATACGTATTTTCGTTCTAAGTTCCTGATTATTACCATAAACGACACTAAAAACTAATCTCTACATGCCTAAACACCACTTGGCAGAAATGAAAATAACAACAACTTAGACGACTTTGCGGAAACTCCTGTTGTAACGTAACTATTAAACCTTTCTCGAAATCCAATGTGATTAAATTTGGTGTAAGAATCAAATTGTTCTCTAGACATAAATCTCGAATTTTACGAAAACATGTTTCAGCTTTTTTATCTACCAGAATGCAATAAATTAATGGAAGTACTTTACTTTGGAGAAGTGCATGGATTGTAAAGATTTGTTTTTAAAATGTAGGTGCTACCTGAAATGTACCGTCCATGAACCAATGGTTATTGCTGGATAACATTCGTAAATTACTAATTATATGTGGATGTCATTCAAACTTTGAGGTAAAACCGGTAATTTCTCATGACGTGCTCGATACAACACGTTATTTATAGATTTGAATTCTGGAAATAAAGCAGAAGCTAAAGTATTACCAGAAATTTCAGCTGCTACATCTGAATGTATAATCGGAATTCTGCGCGTTTCTGTTTCTGCCCGTTGCTTCATCTTACAAATAGTAGACTTCGCGATTCAGATTTCTGGTCCTGGTGGATGGGAATGCTTCTGTTTTTTCATTTTAAAATAAAAATTATCTTATTAATATAAATATTCTCCAATTTAAGTGACCAATATTTCATTTTAAAATGAAAAATTCCTTTCGCTGTTTAGCGGAATTTGCTGTTTTGATGAATCGCTGTTTTGTAATTCGCTGTTTTCGGGTATAACTGAATTTTACAAGTTCAAGATCATTTATATAGTTTAATATATATTATATAACTAGATATAGGTAATTTGGTTTATAAATATTGTAACATTATTGTAACGCATAAATGAATGTTGTGACTTGTTATTTTGTAAAATAGAAAGTGTATATAAATGCTATTATCGGCCGTTCTAGTTGATTTGAAGCATCTTGTGAGGAGCAGGTTCACTCTTAAAATATTTGAAATAATTATTTTTTATAGATAATTTCTAAAATAAGAAATATCTAAAATCAAAAGGTTTTTCTAAAGAATTATAATTAAAAATATCTTTAATTAATTATAAAAAGTTATTTTCAAGAATAACTTCTTTTTATTTACTAAAATTTTAGTTGGAATGAATTGTTAAATAATAATGGCCAACAAAGACTTTGCAAATGACGGAACATGAGGTAAACCTGACTAAAATCACCACGCTGATTACGAAAATGAGCTTAAGAACATTCCGTCGCGTTTATATTTTTCGTTATTTACAGATTCAAGTATTTTCGATAAATACATCATTTTATGTTATGAAACAAATTTAAAATACTGAATCAAGAGAATTGCCGAGTCACCATAAAGTGTTGCACAAATCTTAAACCCTGAATCTTATCCGTTGCCAGAGCTGATTTTAATCATGGCTAAATCGAGTGTTTTGCACCTAAGGATGCTCTCGCACACCTACATACTGTACATGAATAAATGGGTGTGCTCACACGTTGTCTCTGAGTTTATTGAGTACGCAAATTATGGAACGTAGTGAGCTTGTTTGCAGAATAATGGCATTCAAAAAGCATTTATATACAAGGAGGGTACAGAGAGAGGACATAGGCAGTAAATGGATGAGTCATGGTATGAAAAAGACTTAGAGACAAATGGTCAATGTAAACATTGACTGACATCTGTCGGACGAGACAAAAGAATGCTACATGAAAATCAGTGGAAGTTATTTGTGTTTGTGAGAGAGTGTGTGAGCCAATGCAGGTAGCATGATGTAAAGTGTTATGATGGCAGTTGCTGTGTCCCTCATACAGTGTGTCTCATTTTTTCTACTGCCGAAGTGACGATTTTCCGGCTTTTTATTCTACTCTACTATCATCTCCACAAATGTCTTCCGCCCCATCTGAGGACCGCAGGCAGTGCCTCAAACACCCAGATAATTTTTGCTATATCTGCGGTAAATTCACCCTATCTGATCAACGACGATTGTTAACTCCGCAGTATGCGAAGCTTATTTTCAATACTTTGGCTAGAGTTGGAGAACAGGAGAAAAACTGGGCTCCCCACGTGTGCTGTCACATATGTCTGGTGGATCTGCTCAAGTGGCAAGATAGGAAATTAAAGAAGATGCCTTTCGGTGCTCCAATGAAATGGCGTGAGCCCACTAATCACAGTTCTGACTGTTACTTCTGTTTGATCAAAATCTCTGGATACACAAAGAAGAATAAAAAATCCATCAAATATCCAGACATTACCTCCGTATCGAAGCAACAGCCACACGATGATACCTTGCCAGTGCCTACGATTGCCGTAGAAAAATGCAGTACGACAGATACAAGTTCTTCAACAGGGAAAAATTTTGCAGTTCGAAGAAGCTGAAGCCCCCAATCGCATTTTCCAAGCCGAATTAAATAATCTTGTGCGAGATTTGTCATTGGCAAAGCAGCAGACAGAGATACTCGCATCTCGATTACATTAATTTTACATTAATTTTAAAAGTTATTCTCAAACAATAAATTAATGAATTTTGATAGAAATATAGTCTTTAAAAACAGATAATTTGTAAATATTAAAGTTGGTAAGAATTTTGTAAATTAATTATTTGATAAATAATTAAATTTTTTAACAGCTTTTTGAAATAAAACAACCATATAAAGTTTATAACAAATTTTAGATAATGACAATAAATTTAAATACATTTTAAAATTTAAATAATTTGGTATTCTAAATTATTTTTTTGTATTTAAAGTATATAAATACTCACTGGGTTTTAAATTAAATATTGAATTAAAAACATTTAAATGGATAGAAATCGTGTAAGTTAGATAAAATACGTTTTAAAAAGGATGTACAATAAAAAAATTAAATTGTGTAGATTTTATAATGGATTTTAATGACATAAAATAGTAAAAATTTAATGTAATCAAAAAAAATAATAAATCCTATTTAAATTAACGTTTTTAATAAATAACTTATAAGTATTATAATCCATTATTTTTATGTATAATTAATCTGGTCTAAAGAAA
>MQRK01244153.1:3136-15658 GCA_001938485.1 Girardia tigrina
GCTTGCCTATATAAGCAGATTTAAAATTCATTTCTTTCTTGAGACCTGACGATGACGGTTATACCGTCGAAATTAATTGTCATAAAAATAAATTTAACAAATGGCGTGTTTTTGTTTATAAACATAATTTGCCATTATTTTTTAATTTTTTAAAAATTTAAATAAAATAAATAACTTTTAACTAAGTTTTAAATTAAATAAATGTTCTTTCTTTACATAAAATTATTTTTTAAATAAAATTATTACTTAAATTATAAAATTTGAACTTTAAAAATAAAATCTAAAAATAATGAAATTTTTTTTCGAATAATTGTTTATTAAAAAACATTAACTAAAATTTATCAATTTAGAACGATGTCGAATTACGAAAGCTTTGCTGAGAGTTGTCCAAAAGACAATTCTAATTGTATTGAAAATAAAAGTTCGAAAATCCATGTTGGTGTTCTTAATATTTGCTTCTACTGAAGATTGAACCAGATGAAATAATGAGGAAACCTAGCCAGGCCTGTAGTGAAAAGGATGTGACAGAAGACAAAACACCACTCTTTCTCTACAAGAAGAGGTGAGTGGTTTCGAACGAATGGAAACTCCAAAGACAATTTAGCTTTCGGAAATTATGGAGAGATTTCTCTCAATGACGAAAGATAATGATGACCGTATTTTTGGATTCACGTGGTGTTATTTAAACTGATTTAGCTGAAAAAGCCATCAAAATAAATAGCGAATATTATGAGCGTATTGTAACAAAAGCTCGTAAGAAAATAAGATCCACCAATGAACAACTCCGCTATGGATCAGGCTACTATTTAGCGAAGTAATGTCATGGACGTTTTTCATCTTCCGTACTACAAATTGAAGGGGTATCTAATAGAGAAACGGTTTGTAGACAAGGAAGAAGTGTTGCTAGCACCAAACTCATTCTATAGCGAAAAGTAAACTAACTAGTATAAAAGTACCTTCTGTGACCTAGTTTGACGGTGGAATCTGTACGTTGAGAATAAAAGGAGCTACGTGGAAAAGTAGTATATTTCTTTAACCTCTATGCTATGCCTAAGAAATAAACACAATTTGGATTTCATACCTCACTTTCACTAGTGAGATAGTCTAGGAACGTTTTGATGTCACGACGCAGGTTATTATTTTAGAAAAGAGTTGAAGAGGTTTTAAGTAGGAAAAGTAAATTCGTTTAAAATGTTTCCAAGAGTCGTAAATATACTTGTACCAATAAAATTGCTTTAAAATTATTTTAAACCTAAATCACTTCAAAGAATAGATTCATCGAGTAAAAACTGATTTAAGTTAAAAAAATACTTAAGGTAATTTCAAGTCATAAATTTTAATATTTTCAATTTTTCAATATTTTAAAAGTCAACCTATTTTGATATAATAAGTAAATGAGAAATAAAAGACAACGCTCAAAAGGCATTCATAAAAATGTCGTTATATAAAAAGCATTTTCAACGAACAAACAGATTATCGTTAATCTTTCAATTTAATGCACTTTGATTATTTACCTTATAAACAATGCTGTATTTATTTTATTTTGTCATTTGTAACTTATTTATTTTTTGAGTACACAATAGTTTCAAGAAATTAATAAAATATATTAGGTTGGTCGAAAAATAATGGCGGTTTTGGGACACAAACTTCAAAGACGTGCAAATTCACAGAAACAAAATTTTATTAATCAAAGTATGAACCGTTGGCATCAATACATTTTTGCCAACGAGAAACAAGTTGTTTTATTCCATCAGCATAAAATGCATCGGTTCTCGAAGCGACGAATTCTTGGAAAGCATTTTGAGCATCATTTTGGTTTTTGAAAATTTTTTCACGTAGGAAGTTGTACAAATGCCTGAAAAAGTAGAAGTCCGTTGACGAGGTCTGGTGAATATGGTGGATGAAGTAGGGTTTCATAGCCCAACTCATTAAGCTTTTGAAGAGTCACTTTTGAAATATGAGGTCTAGCGTTATCATGAAGAAGGATGGGACTTTTTCGATAGATCAATCCCGGACAAAGGGTTTTCAATTTTTTATGCATTTCATCAATTTCATGACAGTACCTCTCCGCTGTGATTGTTTCACCTGGATTCTCCATCTTTCTGATGGAGATGAAAACCTTGAAGATGAAGAAGGTCGTGGTCATCCAGTTGCTGTGGACACCGACAATTTGAGGACAATGGTGGAAACAGATCACCGTACAACAATCAGAGAACTTGCAGATGGGTTGGGCATTAGTCATTCAACAGTCCTGGATCATTTAAAACAACTTGGAAAAATCAAGAAACTTGATAAATGGGTTCCANNTGATTTGAATGAAAATCAAAAGAACCGACGCTATGAAATTTATTCTGCCAATCATCTTCGAAATAAAAACGATCCATTTCTTGATCGTATTGTTACCTGTGATGAGAAATGGATCCTGTATGATAACCGACGTCGATCTGCACAGTGGTTGGACATAGATGAAGTACCGAAACACTTTCCAAAACTGAAACTAACACCCCGTAAGGTTATGGTGACAGTTTGGTGGTGTGATGCTGGAATCATCCACTATAGTTTCTTGAATTTCTTGAACCATCGTCGTACTGTGCGCTCAGAAGCTGTTCCCTTGCCAAACGTTTTATTGATATAGCGAGTCGTTTCTGCTGCTTTACGACCCAGTTTAAATTCGTACAAGAAAATTGCTCGAATTTTAATTTTTTCCATTATTAATTTAGCACCGTAAATATTCTAAAAAATAACAGCAATAGGTTAATAATGGCTACAGGAATATACAGCTAGGCATAAGATTTCAAATAATATCTAACACTAATGCATTTAAACTTATATACATATCAAAGTATAAAAACAAAGTATAAAGCTCAAAAATCGCCATTATTTTTCGACTAACCTAATATAATAAATTTGAGATTTTATTTGTTTCAAACTTACCTGAAGATACCACATACAGCCATAAACAATGCTGTCACGGATATTGAAAACGATACAATGGCAGGTCCTGTTATTCCATAAAATATAGAAAATCTTCCACTCAACCAACAACTCGGTGTTTTACCATATGTCACGGGTAGCCATTTCAAGCAAGTGTATCCACAACAATAATTTATCACTCCCGGCAACCAGAATATCGATACTCCTCCACAAACACAAATCAGTACAATTTCGAATTTTCGATATACATTTTGTGTTCGGTTGACGATCATATTTCTGATGGCGAATGTTCGAGCAGAATCAACTGCAATCAGCATCATCCAACTTAGACAACTCAATAATGCAAAATGTGTGATTATTATGATCCAGTTACAGTCAATGTTGAATGTATTATTGAAAGCCAAAGTCAAGAACCCACAATATGTGATTAACAAAGAAATACTCATTGATAAAACCATGAGACCCGGAAAAGTACGCAAAACTGAATGTAAAGAATAAGTAATAATTGTAATAATTAATCCGATAATCGAAAGAGGAATCAACAAGACAGTGATCCAGAAATCGACTTTTTTAAAAGAATATGAATTTCTATATTTGACAAAATGTCTCAATTGATCATTGCACATTTTTCGAATAGCAATTGAAGAATTATATAATACAAAAGAGGGATTCTGACTATTTTTCTCTTGATCAAAGAGTTGAGACAGGGCAGCTCCTTCAGTTATCAGCTGATATACAATTCCGTAGCAATTAGATAGATCTGAGATATATGTGATATTGCTGGTACATGTAAAGTTTTGTGCAACTTGAGAAGAGTGAATAACTTGTCGATATAAGAGAGAAGTATTCCATAAATATAAAAAATCTTTGTCGGGACAAAATGAATCATTCATTGTATTGGTAATTGTGATTTTTCGTTTAATATTAAAGCTCATATTTGTGGTAAAGCTTTCAAAAATGTTCTTCATATTCCCTGAGGTATCATTTGTAATGATGATAACTTCATTCTGCTCTTCGGAAAAACTGATGAAAACAATTGTATTACTCATCATTTGGTCAGTAAACGGTTTAAAAAAGGGGTCATCTGTTTGAGATATATTAAAATATTGCCTAATGAATGCCTTGGTATCAGAGACTTGATCCTTTTCAACGGAGAGAGAGAGCTTGATAATTTTATCAAGGGAGTTTATATCGGGACAAATATTGAGATTCGGAGGTAATAAATATTTGTTTTGATCCAAACAATTATCAATTTGACACATTTCTACGTTGTGATAAGATTCGATAGGAGTCTTACATGAATCGAGCTTTTGCTTCTCTGAATACGTATATATATTGGACAATGTTGAATCCGGATCAGGATTGAATAGAAACGCTAAGGATGGAGCAAAATATGTTTTATTTTCTTGAAACTTTGGAACTTGTATCTCTTGTATCTTACTAAAGGTTGTATTAATTAATGCACAAAATATATTTTTGTATATTATTAAATTATTGCCCAAGACACTTTTTTCTTGTGATATTTCGCACAGAGTACCCAACGGAATGTCTCGTATAGATATGTAATTTAACAAATGAATTTTAACACTTGATGTCTTAAAAGGACATTTTACAACATACCGAGAAAGATGGTCCAGAGAGTTCAAACGGGTACTATTTTCATTCCAATAACTCATAGGAACAAGTAAACAGCGACTCATAAATAGTTGAGAAGACAAGTAAAAGTCTTCTATCTGATTAAGTTCATTGGAAACATTTAGTGAACAATATCTCACATTGACCACCGTTGATAAATATTTTTTTGAATAGTTATTATTGCACATTGCTGTTGCAAAATCAATGTAAAATATTGATTTTTTTTCATCAAATACATGACTTTTTAAAATGCTATTCAATGTATCATTGATTTCATTCTTGCATCCTTTCCAAACAATCATAGATTCAACTATAAGATTACTTTCATTTACAGGTGTCCTAACATAATCCGAACATGTGGGCTGAAGGTACAACTCATCAGATTTAAACCTATCTTTACTCAGCAAGGTTTCCAAATAATCGAAACAACATAAACCGATCTTAAAACATTCTGGATTTCTAAAACAGTTGTCCGAAGATAATATGTGCTTTTGGTAATATTCTTCTGTTACATTGTATTCATCTAAAAACTTTATGTTAGAATACTACTTTTATGAATGAAGACAAAATGATATTATAAATTATTGAAAATAAATTTATGATATTATTAAATAAATAACTACATTAACTAAAAGCGTAATTTTTAAAACCAATTTTCCAAATTTCTCCAGAGGGTCAGTTATTTAGATCATGCATTAACAACCTTTTTTTCACATGTACCCTTGAAAACTAATATATTCTTTCATCAATATTCATAAATTTTACAAAATTATTTAAAATTAACTGAAATTCAACTACATATATAACTACTCTAACAGTTTTATTTATAATACAAATACTAAACTTGGTTTAGTAGTCATCATCTTCGTTTGTTAATACTCTATATACGCGTCTACTACGTCTTTTACTGCTTTCCTTTCTTTCCCCAAGTAAAACCTATCTTTCTGGCTCATGCGTGACATAACGTCCATGTATTTGTATGATCAGCTTGATACATTTGCCCCTGGGTCTCAACTATTTCTGACACTCTCTGTCTTGACTTCTCGTTGATACTGCTAACACTCTGTTCTTTATTTTACTCTTCTTAGCTTCTCAATGTTTCATTAGACATAGTGAGCATGTCTCACAAATTTGTCTAGTTAACATATCTGCGTTACCATATAATTCTCCTTTTCAGTATTTTATTTCAATATCCAGACTACTTAAGTAGTTCATTCGCGTTTGGCATTGCTTCGTTAGAGACTTCTTTGTGTGTAGATGGAATGTCAATGATTTGTGACCTATTAGTAATTTGAATATATTTCATTAGAAATAATGATTAAAGTGTTGAAAAAAATAGAATATAGCAAAAATCTCTTTCCTGGTTATACAATAACCTCTTTACTGTGCCGTGTAATTACAAATCTCCATTATCAAACCCAACAAATGTTCCAAACAACGGCTACATTTTCGATATGTAATTCAAAACAACAATAGTTGAGGTACGGTTTCCGCAACAGGAGCATTTTCTATCACATCGGAGTCCTAATCAATCATTGTAAAAATGAATGTTTTACTTCAGTCTTTTGGGAAAAGGCCAACTAAATCAATGTACAGTGTCCTTAGTTTCCTCGACCTTAGATGACGCCGTGTGGAGCTCTAGCGTGGTAATATAATTTATTGACTTGACAATTTTTTCAGTTCAGTTACACAAAATCTCGAAATTATCAAAATTATTATTCTGAAGGATTTAAAAACTTTAAAAATACACTGTTAAAACAATTAATAATGAAATAAATTTAAAAATTATATCAAGATCTCCTAAAATTTAAAATATGTTCTGTAATAAATCTATTACACTTTCAGCATTATTTTCTGAGATTGTTTATGAATATAAATTTAATGCGTGCGATGAAACATGCATTGCGATGCCACATAAAGACTTCCCGTAATCTTTGTAAACGAATTTACGAACATGGTCCAAAAGAAAGTAAGAGCAATATTGGAGAACAAAGGAGAAAGACAAAATGTACATGTGATATTAATATTGATAATTTCAATATTCTCTGTAACCATTTCGCAGTTATTGAGAGAGAGTGTTGTATGAAGCATTGTTAATTAAGTAACGTAGTCCTAAAATCAATGTTCAATAAACAGTGTTAACCAGATAATTGAGAATTTCTTAATAGCCTGGTTTTATGCAATCGATTACATAATCAATACTTTTGCATTTATACACACGTGACTTAATTAATTAATCGAAATATATTGTCTTGAAATATATTTTTAAATGGTTGATTTTTTTAAATGAAAATTTATTGATTAAGTTTATCCTAACAAAAATCCTGTCGTTATTTTACTAGTTCAATTGATTTGGATACAGCTTGCAAATACTTTATGGAAAATATAAGTTAGGAAGTGATTTTGACCAAGAAAAAAATATGGTTACTGAATTCATTGATTCTGCTGATGAGGTTCGTTTATAATAATCACTAACAAACCATTCAGCAAAAATACCTAAAATTCATAGAAAAAAATTTGAAACTTTTGTCAAACTTTAGTAATTGAAAGAGGTTAGAAATCGTGACCCTGCAAGTGCTGGGTTTCAATAAGGGACGTTTTCTGTAAATATAAAATATCTATCCATTTCCTCTTCAAATTAGATAGATGAAAACATTTTAGAAAACTCAATCTGATACATTATCAATCTAATACTCAGCTGATACATTTTAAACATAAACTCGATATTTTTTCAACATCTATTCTATCAATTAAAAAAAAACCCAGAAAATATAGATTTCAAAACGTTCTATGTATATGCGACAAAGATGATAGAAGTTTGAGGGAGAGAATTGGATGAGATAACAGGGAAAGTGAGTAGAATAAAAGAATATAACAGAAAACAAAAACGGTTGTGAAATTTGTAGAAAATAAATTTATTTAAAAGTTGGTCAAAGAAAACGAACCAAAGGTGATAAGGATTTTATCTTAGTTATTTTTTCTATAGTGGGATCTCTGCGAACAATGTGGTGTATGAAGTCTTCATACGTTGGAATATTCTCAAAGAGCCACTGTATATCCACTCTGAGGCATTTGGAGAGAGCTTGCTTCTTTCTACCCCTGATCTTCTTTCCCATTGACTTTGTTGGTCTCATCACACACCTCACAATGTTTGATGTATCAGAGGTGTCCAACCTGCTATGATAGGCAAGTCTTCTGCTTGTAATGATATCCATGGGAAGCGGGAGTCTAAAGTCAATAGTATCCATCTGTATCTTCTCAATCTTGTGCACTTTCATGATTATGCGAGTACACTAAAAGGCAGCCAGCTTCTTGATTGTTTTGTTACCTGCTCGCCAACTCTCACAACTGTAGTATGCAAGAGCTCTCACAACTGAAGTATGCAAGAGCTGAAAATCTTCTTCTTGTTCCGTAATGAGAGTTTGGAGCTCATCAGAACCGGTTTCAGGTCCCTGATCTTCTTAGTACCCTTTTGTATTCTTTCTCTTATCTCATCTTCAGATGTTCCATTTGAGGAGATTGTGGGACCAAAATAGACGAATTCGGGTACCCACTCAATACCAGTCTTAAGCTAGTGTCCGGCGGTGAGAACTTTGGTATCTCCGTTTAGTTTCACAACTTTGGTCTTATTGATATTTATCTTTAGTCCTAAATCTACAAATGAGTCAT
Organism: Girardia tigrina; assembly: GCA_001938485.1. NCBI lineage: Eukaryota > Metazoa > Platyhelminthes > Tricladida > Dugesiidae > Girardia > Girardia tigrina. The sequence goes on from MQRK01244153.1 coordinate 11,375, forward strand.
TCAGTAGATTTAGGTTTCTGATAAGATTGTTCCAGTCGGTGTCTATCAGGTAGAGATGATCGGCGTAAGTCAGTCTGTTAATATTGAGGCAGCTTCAATCTTCAGTAGTCATCTTTGCTCTTCCTGAGAGACCATTCAATATCGATCGTTTCAAGACTGTATCAAAGACGATATTGAATAGGAGCGGACCTAAAACACAACCTTGTCTAACGCTTTTGTTCATTTTGAAGATTTTATCGTCTATTGAACCTTTAAATCCCTCATAGAAGGCTTTGAGGACTTCAAGCATTCTCCCCTTTATCCCTAGTCTCTTTAAACAGCTCCAGAGAGACTCCCAGGAGACGCTGTAGAATGCTTTCTCCAGATCTATAAAGATTACAAAAATGTGAATATTTTTGTATATCGCTTCTTCCTGTAGCTTTCTCAAGATGCTAATAACTTGTTGCGTTCCTCTGCCTGTCCGGAATCCAAATTGCAATTCGTACAATGAGGCTTCAATTATCGGAGTAATACGATTAGCAAAAAATCTCACAAAGACTTTACCGCCTACGTCTAGAAGGAAAATACCTCTATAGTTATTCGCATCTTTTTGAGATCCTTTCCCTTTGAAGAAAATTACCACTCTGGCTTCTGTCCAATTTGGTGGAACTCTTCCACACCGTCCCATATATTTCTGAAGCATATTTTCAGAAGAGAGATGATATTCGTACCTCCCCATTTATATACTTCAGGAATATGTTCATTTGAGCTTGCTGCATTACCGCTCTTCAATTGCTTCACTGCCACCTCCAGTTCTTCAAATGTGGGAGGGGGAGATCCAGAGTGTCCAAGTTGGGTGTCTTCCCTGCGATATCAATTCTTTCGTCTAAATGAGAATTAGCTCGAAAGAAGTTGTTGAAATGTGCAGATAGTTCCTCTTTTCCTATCAGAGTTGAGAGAGTACACAGTGTGTTCTCTTTCGATTGTGTGTTACAGAGAACACGCAACTCTGTAATGAGTTCTTTCAGTTTCCCTTCTCCGTCGTTTGCTATCATCTTTTCAATTTGCTCTCCAAGAGCTTCTGCTCTTACATCAACTCCTTAATAAGAGAAAGAAAGCAAAACAGAACAAGAGCCAATCTGCCGACATTACTCAATGAGAGAGATAAACTCCTTCAATGTACGATAGAAGGTTGCTTTAAGGAGTTCACCGAAAAAAAGAAGCTGAATAGACATCTCAAGCGGGATCACACGGAATCCACAGTAAGCATCCCGCTTAAGCTCGTACAAGATGAAAAACCGTTCAAATGTACCAAATCCAGCAAAAGTTACAAAACGAAAGGATGGTTCACGATGCATCTGAGTAAAGATCATCGAATAGAAGTGAGGGAGAATATCAATGAACATCCGACAGAATCATCAGCGCAATCCAACAGAAGAAGCGACAATCCAGATAGAGATAAAGAACCCACACTCATCCAAACAACCGACTTTCAGTCAGCAACAGTGACCCCGACTATTTCAACGGTGGTGGAGTAAACGACTTGTCCCGAAGATACACATTTGTCTTTTAGGATCGCTGATCCAAATGCGAGGGAGAGTTTCACGGCTGTACCAAGTTCACCAATACAGCCAAAGGGATGCTCAATCATGATACCACAATCCATGATTGGTCGTTTGCAACAGGGAAGCCCAAGAAATTTCGGAGACTGAAGCACTCCGTCTCCGTAGGAGGCCTTTCGGGGGGCAGCTAGCACTCTTTAGTTTGGGTGGACTCTCTAAAGAGCCTAGTGGCTCAATACCATTCGAAAGAGATGGGAGGCCCACATCTTAGTTATTTTATTACAAATATGAAGATAAAAGATGTAATTGGATTTTTTTATTTTACTGTTATAAGTATAACCGAGGAAACAACAAAAGATTGTTTTTCTTGTGTTCACGCCTAATAGGTTTTACAAATGGTTATTCTTAATCAATTTATAATATATCTTATTTTATTTGTGAGTTTAAAATAAAGAAAAGCATTAAATTCTGGAAATAAATAGAGAAATAAGATAATTGTACGGAAATAATAAAATATGAATAAAATTTGTTGAAGATGAATGGATGTACATCAAAATTATATATGAAAGAATAATGGGAATCAAAGTACTTACTTAAATATTCCATCAACTGAAATGTGTTGGCTCGCGTGGTTCGAATAAAAATAACTAAATTTAATATATAAATAATGAACTAATAATAATATTAACATGAAGTAAAAATATTTGTTATTATTATTTTACAGAAGCTTTCATCTACAATAATTCCAAGTCTTAGCATACGAATGATACATAAATTTGAGGATTTTTATAAGATATAAAAAAATCAAATGTCCTAAAATAAATAATCATAATCGGTTTGTTAAAGTGTTTGTACTTTTTTCAAGCATATATAAAATACAAATTTTAAGCATAAATTAGTTAATTCAATCAAGGGTATTTAGTAAGGTTTTCTTCCATTTATTTTACCATCTTGTTGGGAAATTCATAATGTCCTGTTCCCAGAATTTCTTTCTTAACATCCGAAATTCTTTCCAGAAAAGTCTTAGGTAAAATATTTATAAGTATATATATATATATATATATATTAAAAAATGAATAAAATAGAATATTTTTTGCTTGTAATAAAAATTTATCTTCTCCAAGAAGTATTCATTAATATAATTGTATAAATATTCCTCATATCCTTTCATATTAATTTTTAAAGTTATAAAAACAGATGACGATTAAAAATATTTTCTTAAAACATTTTAGAATTCTAAATTAATGTAAAATTCGATTAAAGTAAAAATATTTTTACAAATTATAAAATTTTATCTCACTTATTAATAAAAAATAATTAATTAATATCGATTCGGAACCCTTCATGACTGATTTTAGACCGAATGTATGGGAATATAAATGACGAACTCGGGATTTTAATTTGCTATTAAAATTACAAATTGAAATTCAGAAATTAATTTTGAGATTTTAAAAGACATTAACTTTCGTTAAAATAATAAAAACTATCCCAAACCATAAGAGTAATAATAATATGATAATATAAAAATATAAAAAGATAATAATATAATAATATAATAATATTGTTATCTTCTTTCGGAACGGCCAAATAATCCATAATAAAAAGTCGCACTTAAAAGACTTTTAGTAAAAACTTATTTTAATACACAATTTTTCACTTTTTTGATTTTTTTCCAAAACTCTGAATATTAAAAAATTTCTTTATTTTAATATGATTCAGTTATTTTTTTGGAGGAACCAATTTATTTAAATTACCAACCATATATAGTACAAATATTTATATACATAAAAATAGTTTAATTATTTAATTATTTAACTTAATTATTATGATAAAATTTTCCTAAAGAATTTTACATTTTTATAATTCATTTAAATTAATTTAATACATCAAAAATTTTAGCTTCAAATTTAATCCCTAACAAATATAATTGTTTCATGATGTCAAATAATAATGATAAAAAAAAAAGTTATAATACGCAAAATGAGGGCGTTGCGTGAATACAAACCGAAATCAAGCAGTCGTTACTCGGAGAACGAAGCCAAACTAATTTATCATCCTTTAACAAAAACGAATATCAGCAAACCGAAACCGGAACAATCATCAGAAAAGCAAAAGTCTTAACATTCAGTTTAAAGAACATATTCAACTGATTAATTTTTTGCAGTTTGAAAAAAAAAAATCATTAATTTTATTTATGGGAATTAATTGATATTTTTTGACGAGTTATATTTGGTGTATTTATTATAAAAATTTCCCAAAAAATTAATGTTAAAATTAAACGATTGTTTGAATCGATCAGTGTTTTAAAATCGGTTGTTGTAAATAAAGATTTGGCGAAATGTTGTTGTTTTGTCTTGAAATTGAAATTTCTATTCAAAATTTATCCACGAGTGACGAGGCGTCAGAAATGAGAAAGAGAATCAGTGAATTTGTTCCGATTACATTAAANGAAGCGCAAATGAAGATTCATTCGCGTCCAATTCGAACATATTGTCACGGAGTTTTCGATATTTTTCATTTTGGTCATTCGAATTGTCTTTATCAAGCCAAGAATTTCTTTCCAGGACCCACGTGGGTCATCGCGACAGTTTGTGATGATAAATTTTGTTTGGTAAAAAGAAAATCGTTAATGTCGAATGAAGAACGAGTGTATTCGGTGAAGCATTGCAAATATGTCGATGAAGTGTTCCCAAACGCTCCGTGGTTTCCGACAATTGAATTAATGGATGAATACAAGATCGAT
>MQRK01244159.1:0-17640 GCA_001938485.1 Girardia tigrina
GAAAACCAAAAAGACATCATCCACATATCTCTTGTACAACACAGGTTTTTCACCAGGGTATGCATTCATTTTATCCTCAAGCGACTTCATAAATATTGATGCCAAAGTTGGTGCTAAAGAGGAACCCATTGCGACACCGTCTTCCTGAATGTACCATTCATCATTAAAAAGAAAAGGTACATTTTTGGCACAAAATTTTAGAAGTTCTTTCAGTGCCTGCTTGTTCATTAATTCATTCACAGAGCTAGAGTTTTCATCCCACATCTTTTCACACAAATCAATGGTTTCATCGATAGGTACGTTTGTGAATAAACTGGAGATATCAAATGAGACCATACACTCAGAATCACATTTCGGTACCTGATTCAAAATGAAATCTTTGAAATCAAAGCTATCCCTAATCTCAAAATCATTTGAAATTAAAAAAAAACATGTACTTGTTTTTTCATGTGTTTTATAATATCTGAAATGTAAAACCATTGATTATATCCATATATATATACATATATATATATGTGTATATAAAATGTAAGAAAAAATTAATTTAAAAAAATTTCAATGTCCAAAATAAAATTATTTGGTAAATTTAATAGAGTAAATTTAATAAAACTCTATTAAATTTACCAAATAATTTTATTTTGGACATTGAAATTTTTTTAAATTAATTTTTTATTCATGAAAATAAACGAAAAGATTTCTATTTAATGCAGTGTATAAATTTGTAGATAATAATAAGTGGTTTTTGCAAAAATGACAACTTAGACATGTCCGATCAACTTGAAATATTTTTTTCATGCATTGTCTTCGGGTTTTGATATACCCTGAAAGTTTCAACCCAATAGCTAGTCGGGAAGTTGGTCAAATTTGAGTTAAAAGATTTTTCCCGGACAGATCGACAAGTGAAGTTAATAAAAATGTGGTAAAATGGTTCGACCAGGGATCAAAATTTTGAATCGAAAATTTGAGTAAATCTGTGACCTTATTAATTAATTAATTCGAATATCCAACAATTTTACATGGTTATAAATTATAATTAATGTTGATAAAGTGGATAATTTTTGATAAATTTGATATAATTATTAATAAGAGGAGATAATTGTTAATAAATTGGATATAAATAAAATTGGATATATATATATATATATATATATATATATTTATATATTGATTATAAATATAGACCTCACAGGAGCAACCGTCCAGAAGGTCAAGTTGTTAATTATAATGATCATAAAAGTAAATAAGAAAAATCAAAAGTAAATTAGAACAATTTAAATTTAAAAGAACAGTACATAAAGAAGACGATTATATAATTAATTATATAATTGAAAGAAGAAGCCAGAAAAGCTGTGAAATTATTTAAAGGAAAGAAGAATAAAAGTACATCTTATTGGTTTGATTCTAATATTATGCTCGCAGTAGTAGTTCTGGAAAGAATTTAGTCCAATCTGAATTTATGTGTTAATAAAAATTATTGTGATTAGTTTCTTTGGGTTCTGAAATATATGATTTATTTTCGTTGAAGTGGATTCTTCTTTTGATGAGTAGCGGTATAATGACTTCTTTGGATAGATGGGGATTTGATAATTTCCATTCGGTAAATTGTAAGAGTAAGCAATAAGAATTCTAATTCTAATTCATTATTAATTATTAAGTAATTAATAATTAATAATGTAATTAAATTGCTAATTTAAATTTGAGAACAAATCTTGTTATTTGAACCAGAATTTTAAACTAAAAATTGAAAAACCAATACAAAATTATTTTCTTTTTTTATTCAAATATAATTAATACTTACAAAAATATTATTTTAACAAAAAAAACAACAAAGTAGAACAATTCAAATATATTCAAGTACATCTTACACTCATCTTACACCTTCTGTGAGTGAGGTAGACGTGATAACCACGACACCATCGAACCAATTTTTAATTGTTACTATTTCTCTTATTCAAATGATCCTTTATTTAAAATTAACTGCTCAACATTCTTACAATAATTTCTTTTACAATTATTCACAAAAAATTTATCAAATTTACATTTTCCTTCTACTGTCTATTATTTTATTAGTTTAAAAAAGAAACACAAAAACAAATCTTTTGTCTGAAATATTTTACATTTCTTCTCTTACAAGAAATGATTCCAAAAAATAATAGGATTTTATAACATGAAATATTTCGCACAAAAAACTAAATTTGTATGTTTTTAATACGGTATAGTCGAATCCCGCTTTAACGAACACCAGACTAACGAAAAACCCGGTTCAACGAAAGAATAGTGAAGCCACATGTATAAATCCCGAACATTGTATGTATATGAATACCTGCTTTAACCAACTCCATTTTAACTCCATTTTTACCTTGCACTCTATAAAATAAAAACATCGACCTTAAAAAAAGCGCATTTGATAATCCCCGCTCTCTTCCATATTTATGCCTTAAGCCTTGTTTACGTAATGAACACGCAATGTACACCGATAGAAAATAATGTGGTTTGCAAAATACCCACATTGAATGTGCCGTAAAAAAGCACAGCAGATCGCATTGAAACTAGACATAAAGGCATTTAAAGCAAGCAATGGTTTCCTCAACCAATTTAAAAAAGACATAGTAGTCTTTAAAACTGTACAAGAAGCAGACGTAGCAGATGAATATTCAGAATATCAATGGAAAACAAGTATTCTGCTCTCACTATTTCAACGCTATTCTGTCGGCAATGTGTACAATGCTGACAAGTGTGCACTTTTTTACAAATATTTGACACAAAAGACAATGGATTTCCAATGGGACTGTTTTTAATGTGGCAAGAAAAGCGAAATTCGCGTGACTTTGTTGTTTTGAGTCAAATTGGATGAGAGTGACAAAAGAAAGCTTCTTTTTATTGGTAATTATGCCAAAACACGATGCTTTAAAGGAATCGATGTAGTGAGCCTTTCAGTGAAGTATGCCAGTAGTCATAAAACTTGGATGAGCCGTTTTCTCTGGAGTGAGAGGCTCACTAAATTCGACCAGCAAATGACGCGAAATCATGGCAAGATTCCACTTATTGTCTATAATGTTTCAAGCAACTGTACATTTTTTACTTTCTTCCATTGAGTTCGTTTTCCTACCACTAAATACGACATCGTGTATTCAGTCCTGTGATCAAGGAATTATCGCAGTTGTCAAGATGCACTGTAGAATTGTTCTAATGAAACGTCTTCTTAGAAGTCATTGGAAGAATCCAGTATATATATCTTTTATGTAATCAATTTCACAGCAAAAGTATGGGAGAGCGTCAGTTCATCTTCCATCGTCAATCGCTTTGCTTTGATTTCAACAAAAAATAACCACCGTTGCTGTAGAATGTAATGAAATTCAGTAAGAACTGGTTGAATTGCAGAACACTATGGAAGTTCTACGACAAGATTTTAGCTCTACATTCAATATCACCTCCTCCGTGGAAGATTTTGTTAATATCAATGGACACTGTGACAGAAGGAGACCTCCCTAACGAAGACATTCTTAAGCAAGTCCAAGGTGAGAATGACGAAGGGAAGGAAGAAAATGATTCTTCTAGGCCTCCAACAGTGACACTATCTGACGCAATTGCTCGTATCTCTGTAATTCATCAGTATTGCAATTCAGAAGGAGTACAGGGAATCATCACTGTCACAGATTTAGAAGTTGCTCTAGTGCGATTACCCTTGAGACGAAGACGAGAAACAACACTGGACGGTTTTTTATGCATCATGATTAATAAAATATATTTTTATATACCATTTTTCTGTAAATTTCAAAAATTTATTTTTTGATTTCAACATTTGTTTTAAAAATAAAATAATAAATGGTATTTAACGAATATAACGTGTTTTTCATTTGTATGATGCATTTCTTCCCGCGTTTATTAGATATTTAAACGTAAAAAAATTAAATTTTCAATGAACGAATCTCAAAATATCGAAAATCTCAAAACACCACATGAAACAAGTTATGCTAAAATTTCTAATGAGAAAAGGCAGTCTTGTTAGGGATGTGTTTTGTCTAGGCCAGTCAATAAAAGAAGCAGCGACTTCTTTTTAATTAAATTATAGTTCTGCAAGAACTATAAGAAATTGTGAAAAAAACCGGAGCAATTGAATCGCAGAAGAGGTGTCTGTGTGGATAGGTCTGGAAGATTGTGCAAGTTAATTAATTTCAGCATCAATTCAACCTGAGTCGTCCCGGGTTTGGGTGCAACCGATACAATAGTCGGTTGTATAGATTGCCGGGTCGATAGCTGCGTTACTCCAATAAAAAACATTGTATCGCTGTTAAAAAGCAAAGAAAGAGTTAAAGTTTTTATTTCCGCCATTCCACGATTTAATTTGTACAGTGATATATTTCTTGAATCTGACATCAATTTTTTTATTTTATTTATCATGTTAAAACAAAAGATACACATTGTCCTTGTTTTCAATAAAAAAAACAATCTGAAACTCGTAAAAATTGTGCGCTGTATAATTTAGAATTTAAAAGAATTTTGAAAGTCCGAAAATATTTTAACTCTAGAAGAAGAGTTATCGTATCAAGATAAAATAATTAAACTGTATAAAGAGGTAAAAGAAATCGAAGAGAAGTACAACGAATTTCAAGAAATTTTTGAATGCCAGATATAGAAGGAAATGAAAAATTCGAAAGATATGACGTATTATAATGACGGCCTAGAACCAAATAAAAGTCGTCAGGTAAAGACATCTTTTTTAACTTATTCAGGACATCATAAGATAAAGAATGATCAACAAAAAGTAAACTGTTTCCTTTGTTCGAAGGGACATTATTTACTAGAGTGCAGTAAATTTTTTAAAATGGATATCAGAGAGAGGAATAAAGTATTGATGTAGAAGGTATTATATTACAATTGTCTAAGGAAAGGACACACTTTAATCAATTGTCAAAAACTAAGTTTGTGTAAAAGAAAAGGATGTATTTTGAAACACCACTGGCTGATTCAAATCGATATCAAAACTTCAAGGAATGAAAGCGAGGCAAACAAGAATCAAGAAAAGACGCTTTTGACAGAAGATAGGTTATCAGAAAATAAAAAATAGTACATAACATTGAGAACAGTGCCAGTGATTTTGGAGTATAAAGGTCGAGAAATTAAGGTTAACACACTGTTACATGATGCAAGCACCACGAGTTATGTTTCTAGATCGCTTTGTGACGAACTGCATATCAATGGAAGAGAGAAAATTATTCCGGTCAATACCACTAGGGGGAATCCAGAGAGAGATGAAGGTAAAACCGGTGAGATTTAAACTGTGGAGCATTTCCAGAGAGACATCTGAAGTCATAAAAGATTTTACAGTACGATATTGGGAAAAATTGTCTGACAGAGACATCTGAAAGCAATTAACTTCCCAAGGATCAGCAAAAATGCTCAAGTGGACATTCTAATTGGTGCAGATCATTTACAGCTTCACCGAGCAATCAAAGAAATAAGAGGAAAATATAATGATACAATTGCAAGGTTGACGCCTTTAGGTTGGACATGTCTTGGCAGTGTTCCAAATTCTCGAGAAGAGACGATATTGCGAGAAGAGCGAGAGGTGATTAGACCCTTGAATCGATTGTGTCTGTTGGAAGTAGAAAATGACGGTCACAGGGAATTGAGTTGACCTAGATGAGGTCAAAGGAAGGAGGATGTTCGGGATTCGACCATTTTTGACTAATATATTTTGTTTGAAAAATTAAATTTTTATCAATAAATATATATATATGATCGTTTCAAATTGATCAAATCAATTTCAAATACAAACAATTTTCTATCAAAGATCAAAAGAAAATTTCAAAATGACTCATCAATAAATTTCAACTGTATAAAAAATATAATAAATTGAAAATTTGTATTTTTTTGAAATCGATAATGTTGAATATTATTATTATATAGATGAGTTATGGAATGTGACCTTGAGTTTTTATGTTTTGTTTGATTAAAATGGAATTGATGAGAAGTTGACACAATCAATAAAGATTTTGAATTTGAAAAAAAAGTGTGGACCCAGCAAATTCGAGCCAAACCACGGCGCAACTCTGTTGCCTCTGTCCGATCCTCGGGGTAACCTGAGGGTCGGGCGGATCAGTAAGTGTGGTGTATTTTTATCTCAATGTGAACTTAATACAGTCTGTCCAATTAAATAAGCCTTAAGTAACATATATTTATAGATTTTTAGAAATATTGTTTTGGATCTATTTTATTTTGGAAAGTATTTGTAAAGGAACAAAGAAGGTAAAATGTATTTCATATTTAAATTTATTTAATAGTGGTATTACCCACAATATTAAATAATTAACCATGAGTGCAGCCAAAAAAATAAAACATTTTTTCAAGGAAGAGTTCTTGTTTTAAAATGATAAAAAATATGTGCATTTGCCTCATTTTTCGTACTTCAATTGCACTACCTAAACGTGGCACCTTAGAAAGGCACTATAAAACCATGCACAAAAAAAACATAAAATTGATTTTCCACTTAAGAGTTAGTAAAAAAGACTTAAAGTCCAAGGTCTGAAAAATGATTTGAAAGCGCAGCAATCAGTCTTCACTCAGTCAGTTCATCTACAACTGTCGCATCATTTAAAATTAGTTATATCCCGACTAAAAACAAAAAACCTTATAAAGATAGAACAGTAATAAAAGAAGCATTTTTCGAAGGTGTAGAAGTGTTGTTTGCAAATTTGAGAAACAAAGCAGAGATCATATCAGCTATGAAAGAACTCAAGTTGTCTCGTCCGTCTGTTACTAGGAGAGATGAAATAATATGCAAAGATATTGAACAAAATTTAAAAAAGATATCATGAAATGCACATACTTTTCATTACAATTTGATGAGTCAACTGACATGACAGATTCCACCCAGATGAGTGTTTTTGTTCGATTAGTATGTTCTGAAATGATAATTAAAGAAGAATTTCTGACGGTGATTCCTTTGCAAGGAACTACTCGTTGCAAAGATATTTATCATACGTTATATTAAAAATTACGAACTGCAACTATATAAACTTGTATCCATCACAACAGATGGAGTATGACCTGAAAAATGAACGGGTTTATTAAATTTTGTCAAGCTAATATTGAGTTTCCATCGTTTTTCTCATTCCATTGCCTTATAAATCAACAGGTTATATGCTCCAAAATATTGAATATGGGCATAACCTCAAAGATCGTGAATTCAATACGTGCTAGAAGTTTACAACGACGCCTTTTTAAAATACATTTGGAAATTGGTGAGTCCGAGCATACTGATCTACTTCTTCATATAGATGTTAGGTGGTTGAGTCGTGGTAAATTTTTGGAAAGAATTCAAGAATTACTACCGGAAATCATTTCTATTCTAGATCACAGAGGTGACAAAACTGTTAATGCTTAGAAATGAAAAATGGTTTTGTAATTTGGCAGTCTTTATAGATATGACAAGTCATTTAAATTTAATTATCTTGGAGCTACAAGGGAAAGATAAAACCATCATAGCTATGCATAGTGTGATAAATACGTTTAAAAATAAAGTTAAGCTATTTATTGATCAACTGAATAAAATGCAGTTGAAGAATTTTCCGGCTTTGAAAGCAAGAATCGTCTTACAGACAAATTATAACGTAACAATTTATAAGAGCGAAATAACAAATATATTGAGTGATTTTGAAAGACGTTTTTCAGATTTAGACAATTTAACTGATATTATAACTTTCATGTGTTATCTATTTTCTTGTGCTGATATTAAAAAAATTACTTCGAGAATATCAAAAATATTCAATTTAGACTTATTGTCTGTCGATAACGAGGTATTGAAAATTAGATGTGACAGTAACAGATAACAAATTTTGGGCTTTTTTATGTTGTTGGGGTTGAAAATATGAAAATTATATTTTTTACTTTATTTTGGTTTTATTAAAATTAGTTATTTCATTGTTGATTATTTTATAATAAATAAATTTATTTTTATATTGTGTATAAAAACATTTTTATTTTTGTTTTATTTTTATAACACGAAGTTGTTATAATAATTGTAATATTTATTAATATTTATAATTTTTTTAATAACAATCAATTTATAATATTATAACCTTTTTAAAGGTTAAAAATTTTGCGTACCTTGATTTTGTTATACACAAGCCACACATTTTTATTTTCATTCTTATTTTCATTCTTCTGGTCAGTTGCATTCTATTTTTTCAACTGACCGTGTCGTGCTTCTTTCCTTTAATACGCAGTGACGCATTTTTGAGAAGCTTATTAAATATATTGCAAAAAAACAAATACGTCATAAATTAAATTATTTCTACAAGTAAAGCTCTTTTTTTAAAGGTCATAAATTAAATTATTTCTACAGCTACTGAATTCCAGGCAATCTATTGTTCTCCGATTATTGTTTAATCTATTGTTCGAGAAATTTAATTATTCTTTCTGGCTATAATTTATTCGTTGATACGCGAGAAATTTAAACCATCATTTTCCTGCCAGCTAGAAATTGTTTGTTATTTTCCTGCCAGTTAGAATTTAATTTACCATTTCCTGTTGGCGCGTTATTTTGTGACTGTTTCAAAATCCGATTTGAATATTGCTGTGATTGTTTCGAGTCCGACATACCATTTTAAAGGAAGGATTTGCAATATTAATTCGGTTAGAGTTAAAATTTAAAATTTTTGATAAAATTTATAATAAAATCTTATATTTTAAAATCATGGGCATTGTAAACTCATCATTATTATTTGTAATTGAATTAATAATCCTTATTACACCTCAGTAAAAACCTAGCTCTCCTGGACGGTGTTCTTTAGAGGTCTATATCATTAATTAACATTAAGGTTAACGTGCTTAAATAACATTTTGTATACATTGTTATATATATATATATATATATATATATATATATATATATTGAAATATAATATTAATATAAAATTTGTGTTATTATTTATTGAATAAATTGAATTCATAAATAAAGTCGAAATTAATTAAAATATTACTGATTTAAAAGTTTGTTAAATTAATATATTGATTATTGAGATTTCAACTTAGGCTGATTTCTCTTTTGTTAAGTCTACACTTCTTAGAGGTTGCGTTAATTAAATCTACCCAATCTCGGACTTAAAAATGTGAAGAAAAATTTCCATATCTGAAACAAATAACTCTTCAATTAACAGCAATATTTGGATCAACTTATTTATGCAAATCTCAATTTTCTGAAATGAAAATTATTAAATCTAAATATGGCAATCGAATCAATGATGAACATCTGAAATCATGTTTACATTTGGCACTAAGTAATTATGCATCATCTTATGAAAAGTATGTAGATGATATGCAGTGTCATTCTTCGGCATCAAAATAGCACTAGTGACTAGTTGTATCTTTACAATTAATAAATCCGTATAACCTTTTATAAAATTTGTATTTTATTTTTATTCAATGACTATATTATAATCCAAGAGTGTTTAAGCAGTTGATGATTCAGGAGCGGAACTATACTATCGCCAGTCCCCGCAAGGCGAGACGGGTCTAAAGCAGCTCATTTCAAAGGCCAGAAAGTGCTTTTGCACGTAGTGGAAATAAAATTTGCACTAGACGATCACTTGCTGCATAATATTTTTATAATCGATCGCCAATGGTTTAGGTTTGAGCACCCCTAATGCACACTTTTGAATGAAAAAATTGAAACTAGATGGTTCATCGAACCGATTATTGTACTGAGAGTCGAATTTTCAAGATTGTAAGACTTGATTGTGGGGGGAGAGTGATAGTCAAATCGTGATTATTTTAAAAAATCTTGATTTTTTGATTTGGCGATTGTCTATTTTCAATAAAACGAATTTCGTTTTTCATCGAATTCAAATAACTTTTTGTCGAACAATGATTTCATATAAATTTATTTGCAAATAGAGTTAAATTTTTGAATTATCATTCAAAAAAAAGGTTGTTTTTAAGAATTAAATTATTCTTGTGTTTTAAAATATTAAAAACGATTTTGAATTTTAATGGGATTAAGTTAAGGAAATTAAGAGTTGAGCGGGATCACATTTTATATATAAAACAATATTTTATATATAAAATGCAATAAAAATCAACAAATACAATGTCATTATTTATATATGATTATTAGTGATTTTATCAATTGTTATTTATAGGTGTTGTGTATTATAAAATCCGTTTGTTTGAATTGGTTATTTGCGGATTTAGTTTTTTAATTAAATATATTTTTTAGCTCGTTGTGCTTGTTCTTTACAATGTTATATATATTCTTAATTATTATTATTACATAAAATTAAATTATTACAATTTAAAAAGTAAATATGACAATATTGATTTAGAAAAATGTTAGGACCTTTCATGAATGAAATTAAACACACGAAAATTGTTTTGACCAGTACATCTCCGAAACGCAGAGAAATCCTCATCAATTTTGAAATTTAATTTAAAATAATTTTATCAATTTACGACGAAAATGAATTAAATCCGAGCGATTTTCCCGACAATAAAGAATACTGCAAACAACTCGCGTACGAAAAAGGTTACAGAACAGAAATAGAAATTCATTCAGATAAAGATGTTGATCTCGTAATCAGTGCTGATACAATAGTCGAATTGAACCCGACAAAATAGCTCCAAATTTCACGTCAAAATAGCGCCGATCAATATTTTTTTTATTTTCGCTTAAAATTTATTTAAATTTTTATAATATGAAAATGGTTGTATAATTTAGATATCCTACAAAAACATTTTTATTATAAAAAGTTTTAGCAATAGAGTTTTGAATATTATGAAAATCTTATAATAGAACATTTATGTTTGAATTATGATAGCTTGTCAACTAAACGAAAAGTATGTTTTATACATTCCATTATTCCAAGAATGTTATAATATTTTTTATAAACATTAAAATACAAGATATACAATTTCGAATGATTTTTAAACGAAGTTATAAACTACTTAAAATCTTATTAGCAGAAAAATGTTCATGAAAGTTGAAGATATAGATAATTTATATATATAATTAAAGGATTTATATGATATATGTGAAAAACCGAAAGTGTCTTCACTTTTTAAAATAAAAATCCAAGAATAATACTAAAAATATATTTCGAAAGACTAACAATTTAACTTTTTATAAATCAATTTAATTTTATTATAGGAATTAAATCTTATATCCAAGAGTAGGTCACTACACAAGCCCCCCTTTTGTAAGTGGAGCGTTACGTTGTTTCAAACACTTTGAAAATTATGTTCGAATCTTCATTTGATTTTGTTACGGAATTCGTTATTTAAATGTGTGAAATCAATTTCATCAAATGGTATTTTTGCACAAAATCTGATTTGTTTCTGGTTTACAATTGTTTCGATGCCATTTATGATCAAAAGGAAAGAATTTTTTGATTTTTCACAATGTTGTATGGTCCGTCGAATCTGCCAGTTATGTTATCTCTGACTAAAGCTCCAAAGTCAGAGAAAGTATTTGTAAATGTTTCATTGATTTCCTCAGTTAACAATTTGTTGATGTTCTTAATTTGACCTACGGAAGTGATGTTGTTAACTTGATTTTGTTTTTTTATAAATGGATGATATTCCTTTTGATCATCGTGTTTTATGCAACTGCTGATGTCTGTTGTGAAAGCCTTCTCTTGATTTGAAATATGAAGATTTGTTTGGCTAAGAACATGATTTTCTTTAATATATTCGTGTTGTGTGTAATTGTCCTTGTAGGTTCTGGATGATAAGTTTTCAGTCGAAGTGGTCTGTACTGTCTTGTTCTGAAATGTTTTGTTAAAAGTTTTAACGTCATTTTGAGGAATATGTAAAATTTCGTGTCCTGGGGTCATTAGACTCAACAAATGTGTTGTGGTAGGTGTTACATTAGGAGGAGAAAGATTATGGGATTTTGTAGTAGCCACCCCCTTTAATGTTTGAGGAGTCGTATTGGAACTATTATTACTAAAAGATTGTAAAGGAAATTGAGGGGCTGCTGTTAATCTAGCTAATGTAACACATGTTGTTGCAGTGGACGAATCAGTAGACTTCGGTCTAGTTTGTAGAGATGCCACTTGTTGTGAATAATTAGTGCTAGGAATTACGGCGGCAGGAAATTGATGAACGTACTGAGGTTGCGGTAAATACATCGTTGTGGTCGATTGAGGTAACATCATAGTTGCATATTGTGGAGACATCACTGTTAAAGCTGAATAATGTTGCACAGGAAGCTGACGTAAAGTTGATCCATTTTGCAAAGTAAATGGAACTGGTCCATTATATGAAACTGTTCCAGAAATTTCTTGTCGAGGATATAAATGTTTCTTTCGTACAGCTTGTTTTATGTTCAATTTTCTCTCTTTAAAGATCAATGTTTCAGATTCATTCTTGGTGAGATTTTCTGCAATTTCTTCATTTTCTTCATTTCTTCTGACACCAATTGTGAAAAACTGAAAGTGTCTTCACTTTTTAAAATAAACATCCAAGAATAATACTAAAAATATATTTCGAAAGACTAACAATTTAACTTTTTATTTCATCAATTTATAAATTAATTTAATTTTATTATAGGAATTAAATCCTATATCCAAGAGTAGGTCACTACAATATACATATGTAGAAAGTAAAATAACATTCATCTTTCATTGCAAAACAATATATTAGATATAGTAGAACTATTAATGTCAAGAAATTGTAAAGTCGAAGTTGGGGATCGGTGATATGACGTGCATATGGATACATATCTTCACCCTCTCGATGCGTCCTCGTCGCTATCCTGTATACCTAATTAAATTCGAGAGGGAGTGCTCTTAGGTAGAGCTAGCAATTCATGTGTAGGCACCTTATTCACTGATGGTACTAAAAAATAGACAACACAGAGAATACTGGAATTGCTCGCAAAATAAAAGGATATATATATTCTTTATTATTCATTACTATTAATATATAAAATTAAATTATAATAATTTAAGAAGTAAATATGACAATATTGATTTAGAAAAATGTTAGGACCTTTCATGAATGAAATTAAACAAATGAAAATTGTTTTGGTCAGTACATATCTGACATACAGAGAAATCTTCAGCAATTTTGAAATTTAATTTAAAATAATTTTATCAATTTACGACGAAAATGAATTAAATCCGAGCGATTTTCCCAACAATACAGAATACTGCAAACAATTCGCGTACGAAAAAGGTTACAGAACAGCAATAGAAATTCTTTCAGATAAAGATGTTGATCTAATAATCAGTGCTGATACCATAGTCGAATTGAATCCGACAAAATAACACCGATCATTATTTTTTATTTTCGTTTAAAATTTATTTAAATAATACACATCAGCGATGTGATTGTTAAATTACGAAAAGAAATGATAAATAACTCAAATTTTTCTGACAAAATAGATTTTATTTTCATTTGAAACAAATATTTTTATTTTAGAATAAGAATGTTTTAGGAATAATTATAAATTATTTAAATAATACAAATTGTTGAGAGACCAAGACAGATTATAATGCAGTGAAAATGTATTTTCATCTGTTAAGATGCTGATAGGTCTTTCATTTGTTCCACCTATCTATAAAAATATTGCCTTAGAAGAACCGAATGATGTTGTTGAGAATTTGTATGACTACTGGGATGACAATTATACTGTTCGCTGAAGTCGAAACCTTAGAGCTAGTTCTATATTTCCGGTAACCTTGTCGATCACTCGAGATCGAGTACAGGACAATCTACCACGAACAAAGAATTAATCGGAGCAATGGCACCATGCTTTTCAGATGTCTATCGGTAGTCACTACCATAATTTCTACAAGCTGATCAATCATTTTCTCAGAGAACAAGAGTACACTGAGAACAGATACAACGATGCAATGCAGATAAATGAGACAAAACTGCAATTTGGTAGCATATACCACTGATAGAATTTCTACGTGGTATAGCTTCCGATTTAACTCTGATAAAATACATTCATTAAATCAATTTTATTTTGAATTTTTAAATAAAATTTTTAATTGTATTTATAAAAGAATGTAAAATCTATTGATTTAAATTGTTATTTGTTTATTTAGATATTTTTTCAAAAATATTTGATAGTTTATTAAATAATTTCAAAAGCCAAAAATTGAATAATCTATAAATATTATCGCTATTTTGTCTGGGAACCACCATAAATATCGGTAAATATAAAAATTTTAAATTAAATATCTGGATGATAAATCTTACTTGCTGAATTTTCGTATGTCAGAATTTTCTCAAAATCCTATAAAAAATTCAAATCATTTAATACCAATATAAATTACCTGATCAAAGAGACATTCTACCTTCGTTTTAGTCCAAATCAATTTTTTAACTTCGTGTGTTAATAAAATTTATTAAACATTATTTATAAATAAATATAAAATATAAATACAGCTATTTAATTTTATACTTAAAATAAATTTTAAAATTGATTTTATTAAAATTTTCATTCTTTAAAAATGTTATTACAAGAACTTTTTTTAAACATTTGTTCTACTTTACATTGAATTAAAAGTCTTTTGGTTCGGAATTTAAATATCCATTAGATTTTTAATATTAATTTTTCATTTAAAGTTTTTTTTAATAAAATTTTAAAAAGATTTAGATTTAGGTTTATTTAAAATTATTTTAAATTTACTTATTTCATTCCATTGTAAAAACATATTTTAATTAAATTAACAAAAGATTTATATTACTTTAAAATTATTTTAAAGTTTTTATTTTATTTCTAAAACATTATTTTATGTTGAGATTTGTTATATCATTTTAAATTATTTAAAACTTACAATTTAGTAATACAAATGTTCTTATACCTAAAACATATTCTTCAGAAAAATAATGCACCATATCACATGCTTGGCATTTGTACCAGTTGATAATGTTGTTTCAGTTTTAGATGAACTCGAATTCGATGGTGTAAAAGAAACTTTTATTGGAACTTTGAAAGTAGTTTTGTTGGACGAAGTCGACAGAATGGAAAGACAGGAATTCCAATGCATCACAAACAACACTAGAATCAATATCAGAATGTCTTTGATGGTTTGAACAGAATTAATAATGTATGTGGGCATCTTTCCATTTTAAAAATATTTAACTGTGACCACCCTAATTTCAGGAAATTTTATCATATAGTAAAGAAAATATGAGCAATTCTCATATAAAAATTTTTTCAAACAAATGACAGTATCCTAGGTATCCCAAGTAGTATAACTTATAAAGAACTAAATGAAAAAAAATTATAGAATGCGTTTTTCGAATTGCATTCAATTTGCATTTATATACGTATCGCATTTTTATACTTATCTGCATTTTTATACTTATCGCCGTGACCCCATAATCATCTGCCGACATTACTGTGCTGCACCCACTTTGTCATCATTTCTGGTAGTAGAGCGTGGCTATGTCACTCTGGTGTTGGTGTACGTACTTTTGGCTCGTGTTTTATATTTGAATTTCAAATCATCGTCCTACTGATGGAGAGGATTATCAGAAAATGTGTATGCATGTTTTGTTTGATGGATGTGATTTGGAATGTTTGCGTTAAGATAGAAAATATATTAAATACGGGTCGGGAAATGTTATGATATAGTAAAGAAAATATCGGTAATTCTCATACCAAAATTGTTCAAACAAATACCGGTATCTCAGTATCCCAAGGAGAATAAATTATAAAGAACTAAATGAACGAATTTATAGAATTGTTTAATTATTTAACTCATTACAAAGATTTGGATATATCAGAAATTTGAGCCTGATTATTCATTTTTTGAATTAACATTTTATGTGTTTTTAAGTATGCCATTTTTATTATAGTGTGGCAAATTTAAATGTTCTAAGCTAGGCATTTTTTAGTTAGACAATGTCAAATTCGGTGTACCAAATTTGTCTGTGTGAAAAAAGCCTGTCCAACCACACCCCATCAGCTGATGAAATCATTCAAACGTGCAAATATATGGTATAGATCAAATTTCCAATTCTAAAATTCAATAAACTGTCTAAATCTTACATATACCGTCTTTCTCCGAAAGAAGATAATAATTTTTACTTCAAAATATGACATCAGGGTTTATTTTCGGGGGAAGTCTTATTTTGATATATTAAAAAAATTAAGTTACACATTGAAAATTATAAGAACCTCTAAATAAATAGAAATTACGAAAAACATTCAGAAACTCATTAATAGGAATTTATTCAAACTAACCTTTTAAATAAATATTTAAAAATGACGATAAATTATTTTTAAAAATCAAAAAACGTTCGGCAAATTATTGTGATCAATTTAGACGGATGAACCATCATCATCAGACTAAATTTAACAATGATATACTCGCGTTTGTGTATCAAAGCAATGTTTATGTAACGATTATGTAATTTATAAATCATGAAAATACTTTCAATAAAACTTTATTTATTAGTTGACTAAAAATTATTCCTTTTATTATAACTTAATAATGTGGACTATTAAGATAAATAAGAGAATAAATTGTAACCAATTAAATATGTATATATAATGAAACCGCAACGTTAACAGATACAGATCGAGTTTACACAGTATAGAAGTCTAATCAATACACAAATGTCCCAGTACCTAATTGTGTCTGTAGT
Source organism: Girardia tigrina (assembly GCA_001938485.1). Taxonomy (NCBI): domain Eukaryota; kingdom Metazoa; phylum Platyhelminthes; order Tricladida; family Dugesiidae; genus Girardia; species Girardia tigrina. The sequence continues at coordinate 16,609 of MQRK01244159.1, forward strand.
GCTGTGATTATCGAATAAAAAAATTTAAATCCAAAAAGTTAACAATTGTTTAAATAATATATCATAAAACTTGTTGGTGATAAAATTGTATGAAAAGTTATGGCGACTCTATCTACATTTTGTTATTGTTTTGAACGTCGGCACGTTTCGTTAATAATATGAGGTATTAATCGGGGGTTCGATCTCAGCAAGTTCCGATCGATTTTGATACCGTAGCACTCAACCCGATGGTGCACTGCCGGTCAACGGGACTCCGCCAGTTGGGCTCACCTGTATCGTGCGTGTGGATCGATTGCACTGTCCACCATCGTGGTAGTCCTTGTCGTTATATGGGTGACAGTATTCAACGAGTTGTTGCAAATCAATTGCAGTGTCGGCTTGTACTAGCGCACCAACCGGTTACCTACGAGCTCCATGGGTCTTCGAGCGTTATTGACACGTCCGATCATCCTCGTCGCGCAGAATCTCTCCGCACGAGAAATTCATAACTTTTAGAATATGTAAACAATTAAAAAATTTTGATTTAAATCTTTAGAAACAATTTTTTTCTTTTTTACATAAAAGATTACAAAATTTTTCGATGTTAAAAATATTGATACACCTGCAAATCCATTATAGTTGGTATGGTCCACTAAAATCTTTTTGTTTTTATTATGTAAAGAGTATGTGCTTCGTAAAACGATGTTGAATGATACTCTTTATGAGAAGCCTTTCTGTTCTTGACATTTTTTTGTCTGTTGGGGATGTGTTTGATGTTTTTATTTTATTTATTTTTGCGTTTATTTTATTTATTTTTGCGTTTGTTATTTATTTATTTTTGCGTTTGTTATTTTAATTATTTTATTGTAAATAAAAGATAAATAAATAATACGATGATGTTATTTATTAATAAATATTATACAATATTTAAAATTATTTTCAAGTTAAAATAATATTATTAAGTTAAATATTATTATTTTTAAGGTTAAGTTTAATAAAGTTAAATATTATTTATTTTTAAGGTTACTTCTTAAGTTTAAAAATATTTATTAG
>MQRK01244159.1:18213-29597 GCA_001938485.1 Girardia tigrina
TGTATTTATTGTAAATATAAATAAAAGTTTATTAAAAAAATTGTCTCGTGTTGTCATTTAATAGTAATCGAATTTAATTTGACGTTTTAAACTCATAGTCTCTTAATAAACTCATTCCTTTAGGAAGGTTCGCAATTAACCGAATTGTAAATCTTCCTTTTCTGTTGAAACTTACGGAGATCGAAATTCACGTCGACCCCCACGTTTCCAACATGTCAATTTTCCTAGTTTGTTTCAAAATAAGTTGCTCCATTCAATATATTGTTATTTAATCGTATTTGTCAACTTTTATTAAGTTGATAAGTTAATTTGATATAATGTATCATTCGAGTAATATAATCAGTTTGTAAAATCGTTTCTACATGTTTCAAACCGTTGCTTCATCTTACAAATAGTAGACTTTACGATACCGATTTCTGGTGCTGGTGGATGGGAATATTTCTCCTATTTAAATGTCAAAAATCTTATTTTTAAATAAAAATATCTTATTAATATAAATATTTTCCATTTTAAATGTCAAAAGTCTCATTTTTAAATAAAAAATATCTTATTAGTATAAATATTCTCCTATCAAAATGACAAAAATTTGATTTTAAAATAAAAAAAACTTTTAAGATCCAAAATGAGAAAAAAACGAAAAATTCGGAGTTCCCAAACAATATTAATTACAAGATATCTACTTATAAATTATAAGTAGTTTATATTAATTTTTAATGTTTTTTTTAATTTAAAATTTTTTAAATCTTAAATTTTGAAATTTTAAAAGCTTTGATGGCAAAGTAGAGTTTTGTTTGCATAAAGAATGTTGTATCTCAGCAGAGGTTTTTTTGTTTTTGAGATCAGGGAACTCATCACTTATAACATCATTACTGAGTGGCTTTTTGTTTTTGAGATCAGGGAACTCATCACTTATAACATCATTACCAGCGTTCAGTTTGGCTACCTGATCGATCAGATCTTCCGAGGTACTCGAATTCGATTCTCGGTGTTTCATCAATTTCTTTTCTTTAGTATAGTCGACCGAAGCGCAGTTGTCCTAATTTGGGAATTGAAAAGACTTCGAAATATCTTTTTCGTTTAGTTTCTTCTCGGAACATCGATCTGATTTGTTCAGTTTTACTTTCATTGTCGGGCGGGAATTGTTATTTGATTGATTGATTCCCATTTTACGGATGATATTGTCGAGGTTCTCGGTGACATCGGGATCATTTGAATTGTCATTCGAATTATTACACACGTCATTGTTGTTGAACAGCCAGTCAGTATTTTCGTGTACTTGATCAATCTTCGGATCCAACAAATAACTAGTTTGATATTTCAATATCGCGGCAAATAGGCTCCATATACTGAACTCCGGCCAATAAGAATTAAAGAATTTCACACATGAATTCTCAGTTTGCCAAATGAGAAAATCGCTCAATCTGGTTTCTCCAGATGTTCTTATCATTAAATCAACTTCATTTGAATTTCTCATATACATACACTTATTCATTACATCGTGACTCGTGTAGGCCATACAGATATTTAAACAGAATATTTTATGCGTCAGTGTTATTTTAATAATATTCTTTGCGATGTCGCAAACATCGTATTTTTTCAGAAGATATATTTCATCTATTAATTTTTCGTCAATATCTCTTTTGAAATTATTTATCGAAAACACGAAAACAGACACTTCTTTTATATTGATATCGCGACACCATTTCAAAATTTCAGCCAATTTTTTAAAACCAAATTTATGGCCGTCCATAATAATTGTCACGTAATTCGAAATAATACCTTTTTTCAAAATAAATATACACAATTTTTGAGAATATGTATAATCGGATTTTTCATTAATCCAAGCCATAATAAAAATAAACACAGCTTTTACTTAAATTTTATTCAGCTTTATTTTCTTTTAAACAAATTCTGATTTGTAACCTTGTGATTGATTACACACATATGACACGCACACATTTCATAAATTTTACACGCATACACACCTTCTCTGTACACATTACATAATTTATTTCTTCACGCCCACACAAACACAAAGAACGCGATTGGCTCATTCAAAATTTCATTCTGAATTAAATTGTTCCACAATGAACAAATCGCAAACAAAGGAATGTTTTCTTTATTTAAATCAATTATCAGTTTAGTAACGCAATCGTTACAAATTTAAATAACTGTTATTCAATTTCAATCACCAAATGAACAATAATCAGTCGGAAATCGACAAACCACTATTAAAATACCATGAAATCCAAAATAAAAATTTAAAGTTGGTTATTAAAAAAAATTGAAAAAAGTGAATCGATTCATTATTAATTTGCGGCCATCATCACAAAACCATATGAACGTGATGATTTCACATATATTTATATATACTTATATATATTTAATTTTAATTTAAATTTTATTTAATTTAGTTATTTAATAATGATTTTAATTTACTTATTTAAAATATTTATTTAACGTTATTTTTATTAGTTTATTTAATTTTTTTCTTTAATTAATAATATTGGGCTCAATTTAAGGGATAAATAGAGTCGCAACGCGACCAAAGAATGGATATAAAAATTTTAATTTTTTGATTTACTAGTTTATTATCTGAAGATCGGATATTGCAGTAAAAAGTTACAGCCTCTCAAATACTGATCGACTCATATGATACAGCCATGACTTTATGTACGCAAAATATTATATTTTAAAAAAACAGTAGGTACTAGCTGAAATTGTTTATAAAATGACAATTATCATTTTGGATGTATTATATTGATAACATAATTTTTATTTAACATATCATCTACAGTATTTGTTAATTTGTTTAAATTATCAGAGTACTCTCGGTACACAATTTTGATTTAAACATTAAGCACAGTAAAAACAGTTTTGAATGTTGAATATAGTACTTATTTTACAAGTGAAATAATTTTATTATCATTTTTAACGTATGATTGACATTGACGAGGAAACAAGGATGCCGAATGTAAGAATAATATTTTGAAGAAAGTATATAAAAATAATAAAAGCTCTTTAATTAAATGGGATATGCATGGTGTAATTGAGTTAAATGACACTGATGTCTAATTGGTAGTATATAATGGTGTCAGTGCGGTAAAATTATTAATGTTGTGTTTTAAGAATATTGAGACAATTTTCATTTGAATCTTTATTATCACAATTTGAGTCATTACAACTCTCAGAAGATATTTCATCGCTTGACATCGTTCTAATTGGTTTTCTTATTTCTGTTTTTATTCATGATTATACGGACATTTTTTCTAAATTTTTAAAATAATTAATTTCTAAAAATAATAATTTTAACCTTTTCTTAATAAAAACCCAATATATAAAAACCCAATCAAACGAATTTGATTTAAATTTTATTTATATCTAATTAAATGCCTTTCTTTTTAAAAAAAATTAACTTGATTTTAAGTGCTAATTTAAAAAATATAAACTTGTAAATATTTTCGAATAGTCAATTCCTTTAAATTTTAAAAAGAATACCAATTTCAATCTGGGTTGGATTATCACCATTCTAAGTTCAACATACTCATATAAAAATTTTAATTTTTTAATTTACTAGTTCCGATCTGAAGATCGGATATTGCAGTAAAAATACATCCACACATTCAAACAATTTAAAATATTCCGTACATTGTGAGTTAGTTGTTTGTATTCTATTTAGATAGGTAGCTTCTACAACAATGGAGTTGATATACTAAGCCAATAATTAATTCATCCTAAATGCATTATCATTTTTGTCGTTTTAAAAAATAAATTTAATTCCTAAATGAAATAAAAGAATGACATCCTTGATAACATTGATAAAGATATTTTTTGGTATTTGATTTTATTTTTAATGAAAATTCATGTTGTTTGAACAGAGGAAAAACGAAAGTGAAAACAGAACTTGATTAATTACCGCGCAAGTTATTTCTCCTCAATTTATATGCTGTAAATGACGTTAAATAAAGTTTATAATTGAAGTGGTATAATTCTTATTTATTTTTATTTCTCTAAATTGTAATAGCGATATTCCTGTTAAAAGTTGTTAATTTCGTTAAATATTTTTATTTCTTGATAAAAAAAATAGACATTTGAAGATCATTTCAAATTGATACTATTTTTTTTAATCATATTTCTCCAAAAAAAATCATATGAAAAATTTAAAAAGGTAATTGAGATTTATTATGTATAATTAAAACGAATAATTTTTCATCGCATATATTAATAAAGTTTTAGAATTCATTTGTCATACAATTTACTCTTACTCTGAAGAATTATATACATTCTGTTTCATATTTTAGAATATAATTGTAATAATTGCTCCATGTTGTTAATATTTATGATTTCGATAACATCACTGATTTTTTTGGATAATTCCCTGACATTCCCTGATCATTTTCCAAACGTTCTCAACTATATTTAAGTCTGGGCTGTTTGGTAGCCACTCCAATACCTTAAAGTTTGTTTCACGTAAAAAAAATTTTCACTTTCTGACATTTATGCACGTGGATGTTATCCTCTTGGAAGAATATATCTTCGTCAAAATTTAATTTATTCATTGGTACTATGGTCTCTGCTAATAAGTTTATATATTCATCACCATTAAACTATCCTGATTAGTCTGTCTGATAAGAAACCAGTTAGCATAAACATGAACCATGCCAATACTCCACCCTCAACAAAACTGTCTTCTATGACACATGGTAACGGAGCGGCGCAGCGGTTTCGTGGCCGCGACACTGGCAATGGGGAGGGACAGAATTTGGGTCGCGGGGAGGAATAAAAACGAATCTCAGCAGTTCATGATCCAAAAAATTCCCGTAGCACATCGACATCTCCAATCATCGATACCGCGATGCAATCCATGTGAAAATTCCTGACAGTGTGAGTGCACTTATGACTGCTGTGACCATCCACGAGCGAGATAAAATTGCCAATATTTTCAAAGTCATCTTTTCCATTATAATCAGTAAAACTCAAAGATGGTACATGGTTCCAACATTGCATTTCTCGTTTACTATTTTGAAACTTTTTTTTTCATTTCATTAGATTTTTTAATCTACTTAAATATTCTTCTCGATTATTTATTTCGTACTAAATTCAATCATCTCCAGTTTTAGTCTTTGCAAAACAACACTTATTTAAAATATCATTTTCCAATTCTCTCTTTTTTGGATAAATCTATGCCTTCTTTCGGTATACTATCCTCCTCATCAACATTTATCTTGTCCGAAAGATCTGACATAATTCCCCGATCTTTCCTTTCAACTCGATCCCTAAAAGACACTTAGGCCCAATGAAAAGATGTCAGGTTTGACCAAATGGAGTTTTCACTTTCTGAAAAATTACCATTTTAAAATAGACAAGTTATAAACAAACTAGAATTTGACAGCCATTGGGTGGGTGATTGATGAAGTTTTACAAAACAATGATTTTCCTGGATAATGCATGGGATTTTATCGAATTTGAAAGTCAAAAACAACAATTTATATAAAAAAATCGTAAAAATTTTTATTTTTACTTTTCTTTTTACAAATTTTTGTTTTGTTTTCGCTATTCTAATAATCTAGTTATATTTTAGGCATTTATACAATCGATTTACATTAACATTAAAACGTAATATTAAATTTACAAAACGTTATTTTTAATGACTTTTATTTTTAGTTAAGAAACTTTTGACTTAAAAAAATCCATGTGTTAAAAATTTGATATAAATTTGAATAAATATTGATCCAAAAATTAATAACCGTGTAATAAACTTTTTTATTTAGTTGAGTTTATTTCTGGTAAGCTATAGCAACATGAAAAGAAAGGGAAATGATACTATCAAGAAATATAAACTAATAAAAATGATATTCGATGTTGATGCATCATCTTTTAGGATCAAATAACGGGTGTAAAGGCAAAATCTGGATATTTTAAAATTGAATTAATAAAGGGTGTCCAAATTCACGAAAGAAGTAATTTTGATAGAAAACACAGGTTTATAATTAAATATTGTAAATTTTTTATTGATTTATATAGTATACAGTATAGGGTTATGTATGGAGTAGCATATCAGGTAAATAGTCTCCACGACTTTGCTGGCACATACGTACTCTTTTGTTGAAATTTTCCATCATTGTTTTGCATAAATGTGGTTGAGTTTCATTCATACAGCGCTCAATTTCTTCCTTCAAGACGTGGAAATTCGTGGGCTTGTTTACGTAAACCTTAGACTTCAAAAACCTCCAAACTAAAAAATCCAACGGCGCTAAATCGCATGATATTCTGATCACCAAAACGGGAAATTACACCACCGGCAAATGACTGATACAGTAATTGAATTGTTTCTCGGGCTGTATGGCATGTGGCACCGTCTTGTTGAAACCACATGCCGTCCACATCCGTATCTTGCAATTTTGGCCCAAAAAACTGGATTAACATATCGCGATAGCGAGCACCATTAACCGTTATTGTCTGGCGGGCTGCATTTTCGAAGAATGGTCCGATGATGCCTCCAACCCAAAATCAGCACCAAACAGTGACACGTTGTGGATGCATTTGTTTCAACAATCACTTGCGGATTTTCTGAACCCCTAATGCGACAATTTTGTCGATTAACAAAGCCATCAAGATGAAAATGAGCCTCATCGCTGAAGATGATTTTTTTCAAAAAATCAGCATCCACTTTTTGTTGTTCCATATTCTTTTCAACGAACTCTCTTCGCTGTGCGTGGTCAGTAGGTTTCAGTTCTTGAGTCAATTGAACTTTGTACGCATGAAGATGCAAATCTTTCGTGAGAATACGCTTAGAATACCTTAGAGAGCTTCTCGAAATGTCAAATAATTGACCACGGCGCCGAATTGATGTTTCTGGACTCTCAGCAACACTCTCTCTCAGCAACTGCTTCAATATTTTGTGTTGAATGACTTGTTGAAGAATAACCAGACTGTTTAAGATCACTAATTGATCAAGTCTCTTTTAATTGAATTAGACTCTTTACAGTTGATGAAGTTAAATCACTATTCCGACCATATTTTGTACGAAAATCGAGAACTTTTGCATCTAAACTTTCATTATTTACAAAATATTGCTCAACAATTAAATGCATTGTTGTTTTGTGTAGCGCTCCATTTTTAATAACCCTGTCACGCTGTATATTTTTTTTGTTTGGCAACACTTTGCTGCACAAATGGCGCTAAATTCAAATTAACAAGCCCACAACAAATTAACAAATTAACTAGTACTCCTTGAAAGAGGAAATTGAGCGCTGTATGAACGAAACTCAACCACATTTATGCAAAACAATGATAGAAAATTTCAACAAAAGAGTATGTATGTGCCAGCAAAGTCGTGGAGGTCATTTACCCGATATGCTAGTCCATACATAACCATATACTGTATACTATATAAATCAATAAAAAAATACAATTTTTAATTATAAACCTGAGTTTTCTATCAAAATTACTTCTTGCGTTTTTTGACAACCTCTAATATACTTAAAGAATTTAATGTAAAGAAAAGAAATATACAATTCATCCTGCAGTTAGTCATTTTTCTACCATAGTCATGTAAGAGCAACAGCTCCGAAAGAGTGTTAGCAGATTTTGGAGAATGCATTATACGAAAGGAAAATCCTTCACCGTGAAACACTTTTTAGAAGAGGGATTTGCACGCTCGATAATCTACTCCATCCTTATAAGACTACAGATGAATTTGGATGTGTCTCGCGAGCCAGGAAGTGGTGGACTAATAAGAAACTGATAAACGCTCAACGAGCCAGCTTCTGTCGACGGTCAGTAAACAAAAAGGGTGTGTCACTCCGATAAAAAGCCAAGAAGCAAATGTGAATCACCAAACCATCAGAAATATTTTCAATGAACAGGGAATTCGATTTTATAAACAAATTAAAGCTCCACAGTACACCTCTGAAGAAAAGACTGCAAAAACATCATGCAGGAAAATTACTTGAAGTTTTGAGAGGAAAAATGATTCTCATGGATGACGATTGTTATTTCAAACTCTAATCTGGTCATCTACCAAGAAACGATCGCTTTTCCAAATCGAACAACAAAACAACTCCCTTCTAGTGAAATATCGAGTCGAAAAGAAGTTCCCCAATCAGTTGATTGTCTGGATCTGTGTTGCAGAGGATGGAAAGTTTAGTGAACTCGTGTTTCTTGAACGCCCCAATAGTATCAATGCCAAATTCAATCAGGACCATTGTCTTAACACTGAATTAGTTCGCTTTATTGAGAAGGAGCACCGAGAGCGCAATATTATGTTCTGTCTAGACTTTTCGTCAGCACATTACAAAAATTCCACACTGCAACTGTTGGATTCACTTCATATCCCATTTGTGACCAAGACATACAACCTTCCAAACATTCTCCAATGCCGTCCAATGAAGAATTTTTTAGCCAATTTTAAATCCGAAGTTTACAAGGAAGGCAACGAACATCATGCATGGACATGTCGCATTTGCGCAATGATTTTAGGACTGTTAGAGCCCAAATAAGATGTGTTTAATGTGTATTTCATGTTTTACTTGTTCTGTTCATCTGCTAAAAAGTTTTTCTTCGATTAGAACTTTATTTATTCTTTTTTGGGATCTACAAAAATGTCTAGATTTTGACATTACACCCGTTAGTATCGAGAAGTAACGCCAGAAAATATGTAATATATGTTAATGATAGTATTTTGTCCTGAAACTATAGATTCTTTCAAATTTTTACATAAAATTTTGATAATTTATGAATTAGTTTATTTTCGATTGCTACATTTTAAAGAGATTTAACGAATACAGTGTGAGATAAAAGAAAATCGATGATAAGTTGAAATAGCCCCACCAACAATAAACCCCGTAAAAGTCAATAACAAAATCCGAGAATACACTTACAACATTTATTAAATTAGAACAGACAATTTCATTGAAAAGCGGCGACTCGCTCGAATTTCCGGCTAGTGAAATACCGATGTCGTTTATCTATCGGAATAGATGGACAATAAAACTCGAGCAGAGATTTATTATTCGATTTTTCATTGATTAAATTCGATCCAGCAGATCGTTTTCGATCAGATTTGCTCGAGAATTTGTTGGAACTGTCTTCTGAATCCTCCCTATGAGTCAGTGAGTGATTGAGTGTTTCTTAACGTTAGAAAGATACCATTCAATAGGGACGCAATCACGATCCATTACAGTAGATGCGGTGGACCAACTGGAGCGCACGAATTGCGGGAAACCGAACACCGGATGAAATATCTGAGTCAAGTAATGTTTAGTGGCAGGATCTGACGGATAACCGCTGCCACAGTTTTCGATCGGGAATGAAACACTCTCTCGGTGCAGCCAGCCCGTGACACATTTGTCTCGGATAACCTTAGCAAATATACTCGCTGCGCTCACAATTTTGTAAGTTGCGTCCGCTTTGCTTTCCACAACGACTTTGAGTTTCGGGAAATGAGAGAGGATGAGATCGCGATATTTTTCTGGGCTTCCAACAGTGTCCAGATACACCTATATCATGCCAATCGACGATTAATATGGCAAATGGAATTTATGAGAAATTTCAGTGTATTATATGTTCTTAAAAAATATTATTTTCATTAATTAATTCCGATTGCTTGTTGGATTTTCCAATAACTTTTTTTCCAGAAATCATCAATACATTTTTAGATATTTTTTAATAATTTTACTTATTAACAACATCAATATGTTTTTTTAATCATTTATTAACATCACAAGCGCCTTCATTATTCGACATTTTACTTGATTAATATATTTCTAAATTCATACTAATTTTACATTAAATTAAAAAAATATTTATTATTAATTATAAAGATTCCAATTAATACAAATTAAATCTAAAAATTTTTTTAAGAAGTACATATTAAAAATTTAAAATTACATCGAAGATTATTTTAAATTTTTTACTTTAAATTAAATAAAATTATTTTTAATTAGTAGGAATCAAAGAAAATACTGATCATCCATCGGAGTAGGAGAGACACAATCTGAATCAACATACAACATACACAATATCAACAAACAATTCAAAACATTGCTCACATTACAATTGAAAATTAGACCCTGAAATTACAATTATAGAAAACCAAATTTAATTTATAAATAAAAATCAGAAAAAAATATTTTTTTAGATTGACTTCTCTTCTTTTTTTTCCATTCTTTTTATTAGCTCACTTTCTATATATATGTGTGTGTGTCAATGGAATTTCTAAACCTGTTTTTGAAGGCCTTCTACTCAATCGATTTTCTTTACACTTTACACACTTACTCATTCTTGATGACAATAAATGATTGTGTGAAAATTTGATCGAAAAAAACTTTTTAAGATCAAAAATGAGAAAAAAACGGAAAATTCGGAGTTCCCGAACAATATTGATTGCAAGATATCTACTTATAAATTATAAGTAGTTTGTAATAATTTTTATTGTGTTTTTTTAATTAAAATTTAAATCTTAAATCTTAAAAACTTTGTCGGTAAAATAGAGTTCTGTTTGCATAAAGAATGGATATAAAAATTTTAATTTGTTGATTTACTAGTTTTAGAAATTAAAATTATGACTTTCTTACATATTTAATTAAATATATTAATATTAAATTAAATATGTAATATATTTGTCTAAAATGTTAGTCTGTTGGTTTGTCAATCTCGATTTGATAAGAATGTGAAGTTGCAAAAGGAACCGGAACGAATTCACGTAAGAACTAGGTCATTATGAATAGCCCGACTCAAGACGGTTCAGTCGGTGCAGTGCCTTCTCCGAAGGATACCAGGAAGCCGATGAAATCGGCCGAAAACCGCGGAGATCGTTAAATGGTTAAATCAACACAGAATTCGAATAATTACGATTTGGGTGAATCTTAGAAGGAATTTCGTGAGAATTTTTACGAAAATACTAATCAAATATTAATTTAATTGATAAATGACGGTTTCTATCACTAATTATAATGCTTAAAATTAAAATTAATATTTTTTTTCAAACAATATTTTGATATTATTTTTTAAAAAATAGTTAATGATTAATTTTTTACTTAAATGTTTATAAAAATCTAATTTCAATTATTTTTTTTATTTAGCAGATTTTATCAATTCTCTTTTTTTCGATAGCAATAGAAAAAGGTTTGTTTTAAATAATTTTTCAACAAAATTATTTTTTTTAATTAGGATGGAGTTGGTTGTGGTTTCACTTTGGTTAAAGAGAGTGAAAACGTAAGGAAAAAAATTTATGAATAATTTAATTTAATACTTTGAGTTTGGCAAATACAGTGCGTTCAAAAAGTAACTGTGCACCTGCAATTTCAAAACAAGAACGATATCCTGTGTTCTAAAAATCAATAACAAAATATTTTGAATAGTCAATTTTATGTGAAGAACAA
>MQRK01244160.1:12697-27857 GCA_001938485.1 Girardia tigrina
ACATGCAATAAAATCTCTCTTTAAATTTTAATTATCAAATCCCCGTTTCGAGACATTTTCGTTATAAATCTCGTCTACATGGGCAAATAAAACAACAAATTTGCGGATATTTGTTACGAAAAAGAGTTCAACATGACAAATAGAAGCACGGCACTCTTCATTCAATTGTTCCAGTAAGAAACGCGATGGCTGTAATCAGTAACTACTGTCTTCGTCGTATAGGAGAGCGACCCAAATATTCTAGTTCTACGTAGTCCGAAAACTATTTACAAAGTCAGGCAGCAATACCCAATTTGCTGGATTCCCAAATAGTTCCTTGCCCATTGAAATGTCTTGATCTCCATCCGAACAATCATCCGATGGAAGTTATTGTATTCCCAATACATTTGAGAATTAGATTATTATTTTTATTTCCAACAAAATTTTTAGGTAGCAAATGAATTTGAGTCTGGCTAATATGATCAGGGACCGCATATTAAAATAACTGATTTTACTAATTAATTTATTAAAATTACTGATTAATCAAAGAGAATATGTCTTAATTTTATTCATAGAATTTTATATTATTTCTATACGAATTTCTTGTAAAATTTTCCGTACTCTTTGTTGAAGATAAGTTACCAAATTGCTGACCCATATGGTTTTTGAAAAATTTACCATAAGAAAAATATTAGTTGTAAAAAGTTAACTAAAGTTCTATTAACACTGCACGTTTAGAAGATTAAGAGATGAGGTTTTCGAAATGGTCTCTATTAGTTTTATCCACATCTCAAAGTCAATTCTCAAACGAATCCCAAACTGCTTAAAAAGTACATTTCAAAACGACATTGCTTCCTTTAGATCCGAAATGGTTTTGATTCTACTCTAAATCTTCTTTTTCAATTCCTTATAATGCATGGGATGCTGAACTTTAAGTGTTTTTCTTGATGATTTTGATGGCTCTACGAGGAAATGTTCATACACGTTTTTGATCTTCTCCCTTATTTCAATTTTTTCTCTTTCTTTTTGTTTGCTCTCGTATGGTCTTGCATTTGTATTTTCCAAAAACCTTAACATTGTTCGCTAAACTCGTGCTTCTATGACGTTTCAGTTTTGTCATTTTCCGAACAAGCTGCAACGGCTGCAGATTACCGATTTTATAATAAAATAGAATAATTTCCACTCGTTCCTTGATGCTGATCATAGATTTGGTATTTTTAAATTTCAAAAATAAAGGTTGAATAAGAAACTAAAACTAATAAGAAGCGTTAAAATACATTCCATTCCCATAAAAAAATGACTATCTCAAAAAGCTCAGATTGGTCGACACATCCTTTAAGTTTTCTTCAGAAACCTTCGATTTTAAAGAACTTTAACTTTGGTTAATTATTGAAAGTGTCCACCTCCGAATGTATATGAACCCAAATAAATTTTACGAGTTAGTTTAATAAAAATCTGTATACATTAAATTTAATTATTCCTTGTCGGTCTCTGTGAAAGGTTTAGGGACAGTAATTTACCCCCCCCTAATCAAATTATCTTTACTTAAAACGAAGAAATATTTTCCTCGTGTACTTAATAATATCGATAAAATTATAATATATAAAAATTAAGTAAAAGATAATGAAAGAAAGAAAATTTCAACAAATAATTAATTAAAATAAAAAATCAATCTTGATAGGTAATATAAAAATAAATAAAATTATATTTTATTAAATTGAATTTATTTCAAAATTTCTGGGAATTAATTTTTATTAAAATAAGAAAAAAAAGATTTTTTGGGAAACTATAATAACCAATTATTAAATAAAAAATTAATGTTTATTTATTACTATCTAAGAAATAGTATTTCCATAATACGATTTGATTCTCTAACTTCAAAATATATAAATTTAATGTTTTAAAATGAATTAATGACATTTACAAATTAATGAATAAATTATGGTAAACTCTCTCTACCCCCCTTTTTTTACTGAATGTCGTTTACCAATTTTTCGGTTTGTGTTTTAATCAGCATTAAAATTATTTTATTTCTTTTCTCACAATTTTTTTTTCTTTTCACATATATAAAAAATGTTAATTAGAAATTCTTATTTGATTTTTGAGTTATTTTATCAACATTTATAATAAAATATTAAAAAGAAATCGGCTTAAGAATCGACGAATGTTGAATCAGTTTACCAAAATTTTACCTAAGGAGTAATTAGTAATATTTGAGGTAGATTATATTTTTCTGATAAACATCTCGGTCCTGTTGGTCGGTAGATAAAATAGTGATATTAAAGAAGAGTTCTAAGGAATCCCGAGATTCGTCTTTTGTCAAACTACAGGACTAAGCAAACTGTGATGGAGATAGATTGTAATATCGTAATTAGCTTACGCAGATTCCTGCGAATTCGATATCTTACTTTATAATATTATACGACTTATTTTTTGTACAAAAAAATTTGCTAAAATTTCTTTAAGAAACTACTGAAATATTAATAATCCTCGACTTCAAATAATACTTTGAAGAAAAGAATTAATCCTTTGAAGTTTTTTTTTAATTTTCTCTTCGGCGTATTTCTTATCAATATATATATATATATTTATTACAGCTTTTTTAAGAAATCGATTATTGAACATGTTTCGGAATTTCGTATTTATCATCATCAAATATAATTTCAATGTTAGTTTAGTAAAAAGTTGGTTTTAAGGGAATATTTTTTTTAATTGTTTTAATAATTAAGATATTTATTTAGATAAATATGGAAAAATGTTGTTTTAAAATTAATTAAAAATTTAAAGATTTGAAGTGGCTTTCATTTGTCAATGTCGAATGTTTATTAATGGGTTGTTGTGTCGTATTAAGAATCATTCACAGAACTGTAGCTCGTATTTTGAATCAAAGTCATTCTGTAAAACAAAATTAATTCTTTGAATGATTTAAATCATTTAAGAAAAGTGTCAAAGTAGTTTCACTGATATCCAACGCTCACAGCTTTCTCTCGAATAAATCGAAAACGATTTGAGTATTGCTAGCTAATCTGATTAATAAATTTGTCACGGATGTAAACTCATACATTTTAAATACATTTTTAAGCGTCTAATTCACAAGTCGTTTTTATTTTATTTTTGAGGAAGCTGTAAACTTTGGAAGTCATTTACATTTCCTGAAAATCCTCCACAATTTGATATTTTAATGCTTTTTGTGCTCTGTAATGTTGTTTTCTTTAAACCTTTTCCTAATCCGTGTTTGTTTCTATCCTGTGTCCAATTTGACCCATATGCTGTGCTTTATTTTTATGTACGTGTTTTCCCTCAAGAGTCAATCATGTTCTCTACAAAACATCACAGAGCTTTTGGGATGAAAAATGTCAGGAGATTATCCCCCAAAGGTTTTGAAATGGTTTAAATATTCTTAGATGACTGTGGTGTATCATGATAGTATCGTTGCTGGGCACTGTCCAGTGGGCAGTGAACCGAAATCGTTCCGACGTCGCCTATACGTGGAACTACCAACGGAGATTTCGAACGGCCTTCCGCATAAAATTCAGCACGAAATCTTTTCAACGCATGCGACATAATCGATTCAGATAAATAAAGATTTAATAAAAATTCAAAATTCGTCCTTGTAGTTATTCGCCACTAAAAAAGTAGTACATTACAACAACGTCAATTTTATCAACATTCTTAGTATTATTATTATTGTTCAATCGATCAGTTTCCACAAAGAAAAGATTCGTATTTCTCTTCGCTATTTGAAAAGTTTTGAATGATAGTTGAGAATTTTTTATTATTTCTTGTTCGATTATAAGAGCCGAATTATAATTTGATTATATTTTTTGCTTTTAAATTATGAATTACAATGGAATAAAATTTGAACTTGATCGATTTTCGAATACTGTTATTGAATCTGGATTTAATGGAGAAAATTATTTCGTAGATTCTTTTGTTGGAAAGTTCTCTGGTTTTGAGTTATAAATAAGGATATGTGATTTTACTATGTACGGATATTTATAAATATTAAAGTCATTGAATTTTACGGTTACTACAAGGACGCTTGAGGGACGAAAGGTAGACAAACAAACATTCGAATTGATCGAGTAAGTCTCAGACGGTATTGTATAGATAACATTGTACTGTTTCAAAAAAGTTAGAAAAAAACTACATACTACTCAAATTTGGTTATAAACCTCTTTATTTTTATTTTTCATATTGTCTGATCTTGCAGTGAAGTTATTTCTATCATTTTTTATAAACTAACTCCGTGACAGAAATCAATGAAAGAAAGTAAACATGAATTTTTGAAAATTAATGTGAAAAGAAACCTAGATCATATTTTGAAAGTTGCTTCAACTTTTTAATAAAACATGGAGAAAAAAACACAAAAACATAAAGATCCTTATTTATATTATTCATTCATAATATATCTTTTTGTAGGACAGACATTCAGACAAGCAAGTGCGATAAGGCGTTCAAAGGTGATTATTTAGTTAAAATATAAATATAGACGTCTGGACAGAGGCAAATGAACATTTAAGGCGAGTCATCCAGACATCCAGTAAGTAATATACCAGATTATTTCCAGCAAGTCATTTGTAGTAAATTAACAAGAAGTATTCCTTATTGCCACCAAGGAATCAAATAATAATTATCGTATTTAATCCAAAACAATCATCAATCAAACCCCCAATAAATTCATATTTAATAGCATTTTTAAGTAAATGTCATTTTTAATACTTTCCAATTAAATTGGGATATTTATACGAAAGTAGTCGTCAATTACTCTTCAAAAAAGGTTCATGTGTAAATAATATGTAGGAATTATATTTTATATAATTTTAGTAGATCGCACAAGAATAATAATTGCCAAATATTCTTTTATACAATAATTATTGTATATTATAATTTATTATTGTTAAGAGAACTCACACATTTGACAGAACATTTATTACATTCACATTTTTTATCATCTTTATGATGATCAATAGTATTGCTTTCACTATAATCCATCACTCAATTTTCAATATCTCTTATTATAATCTAAACTATACTTGAGAAAATTATTTTATTAAAAAATATTTAATTTAAATTTTGTTGGCTTTAATAAAGTATTTCTATAGCCATTTTTAAACATTAATTTGATTTTAATTATTTAAAAAATTACAAAAATAAAATCAATAAAATTATTTAAAAGTTGCAATAATAAAAATTTAAATATTAAATCTAAATTTAAATAAATTAATTTCAGATTATAAGAATTAAAATATTGATCATCCATCTGATTAGGAGAGGCACAATCCCAAATCAACACACACATTTAAACATGCAAACACTACAAAAACAATTACACACCGCATATTCCTCACAATTATTAAAGTTTTTCATGAAAATAAAAAAAACTTCATCCAATAAAAATTTCAAAATATTTATTTTCCTTAATTAATTAATAATAAAATAAAAGAATGAGACAGGGAAAAAGTTTTTTTTCCACAACTTAATTAAGTAAAATAAATTTATTTCATTTTTGAGAATCTTAAAAATTATAAACATTTACTGAATTATTATGTTTTAATAAAGTGTTGAAGAACGACTACCGTATTGTCACGCATATAACCCGCAGGTCATGTGTGATTTTATCTACACCACACGCTACTCGCAAGGTATAAAAGTGGGTGGGGTATACTAAAAATATTTTACACGAGAAAAGCTAATATTTTACGATGATTTGGATGATTTTACCTACTCCAAATGCGAGGAATAAATTATGCGGATTATATGCGTGAGAATACGGTGAAAATCTGAGATCATAAATTGATCATTGTTATTTCGATAATCGTGGATCTCTCCGTTTCTTATTTCAAAGATTGAAGTCAGTTTCAATTGAAGATCTTGTTTCAAGATAGGAAACCGTGGAAGCAATACACCAAGCATGATGGAGGTAAAAACCGTAATTAAATTAAAAATACTATAAATTGTTTACAAATGTGAAGCAACTCGTGAAAGACAGAAAATACGAAATATTTATTTAATGACACAAACGATTGAATTTATTTACTAATAACAGACGTCATAAAGAATAACTAATAATTAATCATCTTTTCTCTAGAATAAAATATAATTTGTTCTTAATAATGGAATTCAGAGACTAAACAGAAAGCCTACGTTATCGTTTTTAAAAGAATATAAACATTAGATATTTAAGACAAATTATACAAATATAACATGGGCAAATCGCTTACTTAATACAAAGTAATTACAAGACTTATTTCGAAGATTAAGTGGTGAATTGGCGAAGAGATTCAGTCATTCTCCTTTACAGCTATTGTGACTGTAATGTTAATTCTACTTTTTTTATATTTTCCATGGCAAAGAAGACAGAACACGAACGACTAAAGGAAGGGAGTAGTCATAAACAAAAATAGGACACGTGCTATTTGGTTTTACTGAGAATGAACTTTTACCATGAAGATTAATTAATAATTTTTTTATAACTTAACAATTCAATAGTGAGGTTTTTAAACTGATCAGAGAGAACAACCACCTATTTTTCCTGTGAAAGGAAGACCAATTACAAAAAAAACTATATTACATAAATAGACATTGATATTTATATAAAAAATAAGTCAAAATATTTTTGTAAAAACTTCTGAAATATTTTTTAAATATAATAATAATATTATTTTGGAAAATAACTTCAGTCAATTCTTAAACTGATTTATTTTATGGAGTGATATTAAATCCTCCTAAACATCATCTTCGGTAATAAGACTTATTCTCTTTCAATCAACTCTCCATATTCATCAATCAGCTCTCGACGAAAGGATCATGTAATTAATGTCTCCTAATTTTCCTAATATATTTACCAACCCACTTTTACCGAAACTTCCCCAACTCAGTCATCTCTCCTTCTAAAATATTTGTAATTACACATAAAAATAAAATTTATACACTTCTAAAGCGTAAATCGGTTTCATAAACTATTTTAAAATATAATTTTTAAATTTTATTATTGAATAAAATCTTGATATTTTTATTATTTTGTATTTAATATAATTTAATATAATTATTTGGAAAAATAATAACGGTTTATCAGAAATTTATTACAGGAGATATTTTTAAAAAATTAACAAAAATAAATATTGGTGGATAATTTGTAAACTAAACTCTATTTTGGCTCTGATTCTGAGGCATCGTAAATCTTTTCAAATCCAAATTAAATCTGACAAGAGTACAAAGTTCCCAAGACATATTCCCACAAATCTGGAGTCTCAAAGTTGACTTTTTGTTGAGAACGTCAAAATTTGTTAATAATTGAATGTATTATCAAAAATGTGACGAAAATTTCATTATTTCATTATGTTTATTATCAATTTATTCCATTAAAAAAATTAATAATGTTGAGAGTAATAATCTAGAGTAATAAAATAATTTTAAAAATTAGAAAAAAATATAATTTATTTTAACATGAAATATAACGATAGAAAATATTAATAAATAATAAATATATTAGTAAAAAAAAACGTTGTAACGTAGAATAATTCAGAGACATATTTTCATGGTAAACAAAAAAAATCTATAAATAAATAAAATTATTTTAATGAAAAAAAGAACAATAATAATAAAATCATTGAGTTAAAACGAGTTTAAATTTTTATGGCTTTTTTTCCTTTAAACAACATAAATTTATGTAATTTTTTATTTTATTCTCCTGAATGTTCTTTCATTTTTATTTTAATAACTTGTGAGAATTAATTTTAGAAAATTAAAATTGAATTTTGCGACATTTTGAGAATTATTCAAACAGAAAATTATATTAAATAATAAATCTAAATAAAAATAAAACGGAAGGAAGAGAATTACAATTTGTCAACAATTGACATCAATAGAAAAAGACAATGGACTTTTCTTATAATTTAATTATTTATTATCAGAGATGCAATTATTATCATTTCGAAAAGTTCAAAGTACATTATTTTATTAAAGAAAACCTTAAAAATTTATCCTACAACTTCAGATGTTCTTCTTAATCTTCAAATCGCTCGCAGCAGAAGACAATGTTATCTTTCATTTCCATTTATTGTTCTATCATTTCTAACAATCTATCTTTCGATCAATCTTCATTTATTATAATTATTTCAGAAAAATAAATAAAATTTTACCGTTTTTTAAAAGGCTAACTGATGAAATGATGAGTTAATAAAATTAAGGTGAATAATGAAAAAGATTAATAATTATTTTATATAAAAAAATTCAAAAAAAATAAAACAACTGATTTAAAATTATTTATTTATTATAAGATTAAAAAATAAATTTTATGAAAGTCCAATTTTTTCAAACATCTGTCTGAACAGCAGGATATTTCAACACGAAGAACAATTTATATTTTTTTTATAATTTAAGAACAAATTTTACAATTACTACATAAAAAAATAATACACTTCAATCACGATTTTCGTCAAGTTTCGTCTACTGATTTTTGACCCGGTAAAGTTGATTTATAATTAACAAATATGTTATAACAAATTGGCTCCAGGATAATTTGCCCCCCTCGTATGTTTTCAAAATATGCATAATGAATATTCCATTTTATTATTGACATTATTATTATTATTTAATTAAAATTATTTCTTTTTTAAACATTTATTTTTCATTTTCCTTTTTATTAATATAAATTCTTTCAATAATTTATGGTAAATTTAAATTTAATAAATTGCTAAAATTTTTAAAACTTAAATAATTAATTTCATAAACCATTAAATTCGTTAAAATTTATCACCATAAATCCCTTTTAATTATTCTTTCCATTTTTGTTCATTTTGACTCGATAAAAAAGAATATTATAACGCAGATTTTGTACTAGGAATAGGTCGAATTTAGTGAATATCTAGGAATTATAATTGTAAGATCTTATAAAATTGTATATAAAATAATAAATAGTCAAAAACCTAATTTTTAGTGAAAATAAAACTGGTGATATTTTAAAAACTAATTATGAGGAATATTTTGAATGTTTGATGTTTTGTGTTTGAATGTTATATGTTGATTTGGGATTGTGTCTCTCCTACCCAGATGGATGATTAATATTTTAATTCTTATAATCTGAAAATATGTAATGTTTAAATTTATTTTTAATTTAAAATAATTGTAAAATTTTAAATTAGTTAATTAATTTTATTTACAAATTTAAATAAATAACTCAGATTAACATTTTTTAAAAAAAATTAATAATGATTTAAATTTTTAACCAATACATTTTGAGTAAATATTTTAACAAATTATTTATTGCTCCATTTTCTAAAAATAATAAGATTAAGGTCATTAATCAATAAGTTAGAATACAATCATACGAAAGCTTTGACAAAGACTGTCTTGAAGACAATCAAACTTGCTATGTTAATAAAAATATGAAAAGTCAAATTGGTGTTCTTAATACCAGGGCTGCGGAGTCGGAGTTTAAGGATTTTTATGGAAGTCGGAGTCGGAGTTGGGTCGAAGGCTGAGCCGATGTCGGAGTTGGAGTCGGAGTCTTGCAACTCGACTCCGACCAAAATGATAACAAATATTATAAATTAACAAAAAAGGAATCGGAGTTGGAAACGGAGTCGAAGGCTGAGTCAAAGTCGAATTTGGAGTCGGAGTCGGAGTAAGACATTTTAAAAATATAGTAGTTGGAGTTGTAGTCGGAGTCGGGCAATTTTAGTCCGACTCCGCAGCCCTACTTAATACTAATTATTCCCAAAGAAAAGATTATGATGAACTAATTTCATCCAAAAGAAAGACATCACCAGAAGTTACGATAGATATTTGACAAACGATGATTAGAAGACCTTGACCAAGACCTTAACACTAAAGACACTACTTTATTCACTAAACATAAAAGCCTAATTTTTAAAAGAAAAAAAAGGATTTGTAAATTTCTATTACCAAATTAATTATTTGTAGGAAATTATGACAAATATATTAATAATAATGATAAAAAATCTCGCAAATCCAAATCCCCATTTGATTATGACCCTAAAGGATACATTTCGTTAATATAAATACAGTTTTTATTTTCATTTTATTGAATAAACAAAAATTTGTTTTTGTTTAATTTAGACGATTTATTTTCCAAAAAAAGAAATAAATACTCACAAATTCTTTCATCTCAAATATCTGAAAAATTAGAAAAAAATGTTTTTTTTCGTTAAATAAAATTTTCTGTTTAATAGAAAAAATTAAATTAAATTTTTGTATTTATTAAAAATTTGATTACTATTTTTTGGAGGAAATTAAATGCTAATTTATTCCATTTATTAAAAATAAAAGCAAGAAATTAATTTTCTAATAAATTTAATATTTTTTTCAGAATTTATTTATATTTATGTAACTTGAAATTATTGTTATGGAAAATTTTAGTAGTGAAATGTAATTTTTTGTCTGTTATTAAAACATTTTTTTTCAATGAAAAAATTCAAAGAAAAATGTATTCTATTTGAAACCGATGATTCATATAATGCGTCAGTGAAAGAGAGAGATGTTACAGGCGGAATTCAAACAGAATCCGAGAAAGAAGACTCAGGAAAGATAATTAATCGATATTGATTTAAAATTGAAGGAGGACGAAAAACTCACAACTGAATCTGTTTGAATTTTACATGACGAAGACAGATTTATGTTTTAGAAGAGAGAGAATGGTAAAAATAGAATAAAATCATTAATGATTTAAAATATAAACAGTTGTATTTCTTCTTCTCATGTGTAGGAAAGAAAAATAGTAATTAAAAAAAACGTTTGTCAAAGAAAAAAAAGTAATAAATGTGTTAATTTTGAATACTCAAATATAGATGATATACGACTGACGCTACAGCAGCATTCACTTCTAGGGATTGGCGACTCTGCAGGTGAGTTGTTACACACTCCTTAACGGATGACCCCTTCCATTTCAACTATCCTGCAACCTTTTCTAACCAACATTTTTTATGGTTTCTTATGAGCATGATGTTACACACTTTGACGAGATGTTTGGTTTATCCCTGTCGCCATATTTAATTTTCAAAAATGCCCCAGCCTAAGACAATTCTAAAAAAAATTAAAGAGATGAGCACTTTGAAACCATTTAATTGTTATTCAATTAGAATCTTATTTAATTTCAATAAAAATTGAAGATAATATATTCACATTTCTTTTGTCTATGATAGGAAGCTGTATAACCAATGCCTGTTTTTGCGTTCCATTTTAGTGTCATTAAATGAATGTACAAACCATTATATACCTTGATTTATAATTACTCTCCATGGATGATACATATGTTTGCACATTTATACACCGAAATAATAAATATAAGGCAGATGTAGACTTTTTGTGTCCAGGATCCTCAAGCTTTCTTAGACCCCCTTACTACATACTCTTTTTATTCTTTTTTTCACTTATTTCTATACTTACACAGTACTAAAATAATTTATGAAACTATTTTATTTTACTTGTCATAATTATTAAGGACCAGAATTTACGATATATGCTGAATTTTTGGACATAATTTTAAAAAGTGGTATTTTCACATTTATTACTTTCGGTGTATTAGTGCAGAAATGTGCAACCATATGTATAATCCACGGAGTGTAATGATATATCAATGCATATAATGGTTTTTGCATTAATTCAATCACAAAAAAATGTAAGACAACTAAATGTATTGGTTATACAGCTTCCTATCATACAAACGACTATCTCATAATTTGTCCAACACTCCTGTTACTAAGGATAACTCTCTAGGTCAGTGGTTCATTTTTTTGATATAATAGACCCTCTGAAAAATATTTTCAATTACATGGACCCCTTAAAAAATTTAAATACTTCAATTCTTACATAACATATATAACTCAACTTTAGAATGAATAAAAGCCTTTTGATAAACATTAAAAATATCTTTTTATTAATTATAGATCATTAATGTGGTGAATGAAATAATGTAGTATTTACAATAATAAATAATTTATTTATAGCAAATGTTTAAAAAAATTAATAAAAATAACTTAAAAATTAATCAAAGTCAGTGACAAAGAGAAACATGTTTGATGGGACATACTACCTCCTCCTGGTTTCATCACTGAACAAAATGTAGATATAAATCATACTTAGAAAAAAAACGAAATATAAATAATTGAATTTCCTGAAACAAAATTAAGATGAGGTCGATGAATAAACAAATAAAAATCCAAGATTTGACCGGATTACTAAGGATAATGAATTCAATATCCCTTTCGATTAACTTTTTAGGCAGGACTAATGAAAAATTTAAATGTTTTGGATTAACAAAAGATCAAAACTAATCCATCTGTTTTTTAGAATTTTCGATTTTTAATTCATGGAACGATTTAATTATGCAGAGGGACTCTGACCCCCTCAAAAGTTTTTAAAAAAGTTTTAATGGACAGTTTTAAGGAAAATGTATGTATCTTTTTTTATCAGGATTATTAATATAATTAACTGCATTCTACTTAATTTTACAAAAATATTAAAATTATTAGGTATTGACATGAAATTCATTACTCACATTTCGCTTAAATAAATGATAACGTTTGATTTCCAAGTCGGAGAAAATTTCAAAAACACACCGGAAAACAATACTTAGCAAACAAGTTTACAAATTACCGTCTTTATTTAAAATGTGTGTTTGACACGTAAACTAAACATGACAGTGACATGAGTGATTAGAATGACAACCATTAATTAGGCAATATAAAAAGAAAGTCAGATATATACCATAGATATAAGGACGATTCGTACCCCTCTGAATTTCAGGCGGCCCTCTCATGAAACTGAGGTTACCTACTGATCTGAGTCAATCTATCTCAAGTTACTTTCACTACTAATATTACTGTCTTTTCAAGACATTGTTTAATTAAAAGCAAAGCCTAAAATATTTCTAAGCCTCATTAAATACAAAATTTGTTTAAAATATTGTATTGAAAATTAATTGTATAAAATAATAACTGTTGAAAAGTAAATCCTGAGTACACTCACGAAGCGTCTCAATGGTCAAAGAAATATCTGTCCTACCCATTATCCTTGTGGGATCGTAAACAACAGACTGAAGAACATACACAAAACGCACCAATTTTTAATGTATTGAAATTTTTATTTGTAATATTAATTATGATAATTTAATATCAAAAAATAAAGGTGTCTATTTTTTGCTTTATACAAAAACCCTTTCGGTTTGGATAATTGGTCATCGTTATATTATTCTTGGAACGATAAATAAAAATACGTTATTCAATAATTCCCCAGAATATTCGTCTCCTCAAATAATAAAAAGACAGGTTTCGAAAATTACTGTTCATTAATTAATTAATTTCAAAAAAACAGATAAATTAGAAAAAATAATTTGAGTAGTATTCAAAATAAATTTGAATAAAATATTAATAATTAACTGAAAAAAAACCTGAAAATAAAACAAATTAATTGCAAAAATCAAGAAAAATCATTTGAATTGAAAATATTTCTTATTCCTTTGTCAAAATAAGTAGCGATACTATGCAAACGAACATTGACCCCCTACACATAATTTGATCCGGATTTATTTGAATTACATTCAGAAATTTGAATGATAACAAATATTTCAAATTTCAAAACAAAATATTTGAAAATTATTTATTGAAAAATTATGATAAATAATAGTAAAAAACCCAGATATAAATGAAATCAAATATTTATGAATAATAGCAATAATGTGACACATGTAAGATTGTTTGAATGAATCTTCGGTATTGTTTTACTGAACGATAAAAGTCGTCATAAAAAAACAATAAAGAAATGTCTGACAATAAGAAAATGTTCGAAAACACAAATTCGATTGAATGTCGGTGGTGATTATTCGAGTAGAATATTCGAGTGACGCGGTTCGGGTTACAGTGTCGAGCAATGATAATAAAACAGTGATTGTTTATACAATCTTTAACAAACAACACCGTACTGCCGTTGTCTTATCAAAATACATACACATACACACACAACCACACACGATTTATCCGGGTTTCCAATGACAAGAGAGAGTGAGTGTGTGTCAATGAGTTAAAAATTATAAGCAAACAAATATCAATATTGCAAAACACTACTCACGTGTTTACTGTCTCCTTAGGCAGTGTGTGTGCGCGTTTTTATGTATGTATTAGAGATTATATGTCCGCCGGTAATTTTGCATTATTATCACCGCAATGACAGATGTAAATTTGCATCAGTGTGTGTGTATGTGTGGGTGGGGTTAAAGAAAACTAACCTGGACATCAAATCTTCTTCAACCGGTCGATTTCTGTTGCGTGAAGTCAGTCGAATAAATCCGGTCTCTTTGTCCTGGTTGTCGACAAAGTCGGTGTGCATCTCCCAGAGCGATTTGTTGAGTTTCTCGATTCCGTTGAATGACAAACAGCGATCGTATTCCAGCAGAATCTTGAGAGCACTGACGTTCGCGAGTTGAGAAATGGAGATGGGGATTTTCAACGACGAATCGACTTTGACGGACTTCAAGGGCAGACCGATCGCTAATTCGCCGAACGAGTCGTCCCGCTGAACGATCGTCCAGTTGAAGGCCGGCTGAATGACGAGAATTAATTGATTAAAGAGATCATTATTGCCGACTTAATATTTGTTTATATTTATAATCACAAATGACAGTTATATTTAAATTCAAAAGTAATGATAATTTATTTGGTAATACGGTTCAATCTATCAATGCGTGTGAGAGCGTCTACTTGACGTGTTGGACTTTTGCGACGGCTTTTAGACGTAGAGATACATAAACAATGTATTATAATTATTATATGAAAGCAATATACGTTATTAAATAATTTTATATTCCTTTCCGTTTTCTTCACTTTCAAATAATAGTATTTTGCATCACATTGATCCTAATTCAACTCATTAGATGGGTTCCTTACTCTCAACTTTTTATCTCACTACTTCAGATTGGTTGAACCTCTTTAAAACTTTAATTTACACTTGCTATTGAGGAATCCTCTAACTCTATTAAAAGCTTGTACTTCAGCGATTTTTCTTGGGTGACTTTACTAGATTCACAATTTATATTTTTAGTTTATCTATATCAGTTCCAATAAGAGCGTCGCAAAGAAACCTTTTGAGAATTTTTCGTAAACCTACATGATCTATAAACATGCCCCACCATCCCTCATATCCAGCTACGGCTGGGTAGCCAACG
>MQRK01244178.1:0-11907 GCA_001938485.1 Girardia tigrina
AAGAAGGACATGTTAGAAGAGATTGTCCAAATGTGACATGTAATCATTGCAATAAAAAAGGACACATAAGAACACAATGTTATGAAAACCCGAATAGGTTTAAGGAACGCGAGCAATGGGAAACGGGATAATGGAAGAAATCGATGGGAAAATGATAGGAAAAAATACTCGAATCAAAGATATAGAGACCGTCCGACGTACACAAATAGGAAATATTCAGTAGCGGAATTGGACGAATTAGACGATGAATTGTATGAAGAAGATAACTCTTCAAGACGGGGTTATACCAACGAAACCAATAGAAAGGAAGATTCTAAAAGACAGGAATATCCCAGAGGCTACAGAAAGTTCAGAAATGATCAGGGAAACGAGGATGCACGATCACAGGGAGAGGTGATCAGTGTGCTTCATTAGAAAGTCAATGCAGATGTATGTTTGATTGTACATATGAATGTGTGTGTGATTGTATTTTTGATTGTATGTATGAAAATATTCCTCTAGAAATGTGTGAATTAGATAGTTTGAATAAAGAAAATAATGAAAAATGTGATAACATGGATATTGAAAAAGAAAGAAAGAAAAGAAATATTGCAACAGATACATTAAAAATAGCAAAGTTTGACATAAATTATAAAAATTTGAAAGGACGGCCAAGTGTAGAATTTCGTATAAAAGATAAAAATGTTCATTGTCTTTTAGATACAGGAGCCCGCGAGTGAATGTCATTAAAGCGGATTTAATCAAAGGTATGAAAAATATTCAGATTAGAAAAACAAGAAAGCGTATTCACTGTGCGAATGACTCAGAACTTGTAAACTATGGGACTGTACAATTAAAGGTGATAATAGAAAGGGTACAGAAAACAATATAGTTTTATGTTGTCAAAGAAATAGATCCGGAAATGATTGCTGGTATAGATTTTTTGGATAAATTTGGAATAAAACTGAAGAAAGAAGCATCAAATATCGATAGCATATTGGCTATTAGAGATAGCCCTTCTGATAAAGATAGATTGAAAAGAATAAGAGAATTGTACAATACTACAAGTGAAAATGAACTAATGAAACTTTAAACAAAGTACAGATCAATATTCATGGCTGATAAATGGGATATTGGAAAAACTTCGTTAACCAAACACAAGATAGAAACGCATGGAGAACCATTACTGGTAAAACCGTATAGACAAGCGAAACATTTTGAAGAGAAACTAGATGATATTATAAAACACTTTGAAGAAAACGATATTATCGAAAAGTGTAGTTCTCCTTGGAACTTTCCTTTAATATGTGTTTGGAAAAAAGAAAAGCAAGATATTCGAGTATGTGTAGATTTTCGTCAGTTAAATAAAATAACCATCAGACCAGCGTTTCCACTGCCAAATGTAGACGATATGTTGAATACACTAAATGGGGTCAAATACTTTAGTGTATTTGAGAAACGCTTACCATCAAGTAGAATTAGAAGATGAATCAAAGATTAAGACGGCATTCTCAACAAAGTACGGTCAATACTGTTTGACGTTTTAATACTTTTCTCAATTTGTCGAATATACTCGTCGATTGATGCTATTCCTTTCCTATAAGCAAGAGCGCTTTGCAGATCCTCCCTAAGATTAGTGGTCTTTACGAACACTCTTCGAAATTTGTCTTCATAATTTTCGAAAATAGTACCTTCCACATTCTTTTCAAACTGCTTCCTACTGTCTTCGTCCATAAATGCTCGAATAAGGATGTTTCTCTGTTCTTCAATGATTTGAATTATGTTGAAATAATTCCGAATTTCTGATAAAAACTCCTCCACATCCATCTCGATAGAAAATTTCTTGGGTTGAGGGATAATTCGTAATAGTTCGTTTGTATTTAGCGTGGTCGCTATGTTATCCATTTAAAATAAAATGACAAATTCCGATTATATGATTTATTAACTATAACACAATATCAATAATCTCGACTATTTAATGGGGGAAATAGTGATGTTATAATGACTCACATTTTCAAAGCCTTTTCATTGGTTACAATCTCAAAGACACACATACTATCAACATACATTCAGCATACATTCAACATCAGACAAGTAACCCATTTTATTGTATCATCACAACTGACTTTACACAATCAATTTAATCAGCAATCACTCAATAATTATTACGCAATTAATCTTAGTTACTTCTGTTAGTAACAAACAATATTGATTCCACAACTATTCCTACTCACAGTCCCTTCCTCCAGCCATAAAAATATTTTAAAATTTCTTAATAAATGTGTATAGTTTGCTATCCTCATTTAAATTTAATTTTTTCTTTTGCATTTAAAATTCTCATTTCATCTGTATATTTCAACTTATCTATATACGGATTTAGAGTACATACTTCTCTATCGGTTTCAATTATATTTTTATCATTTTCATTTATCACCTCTAAATTCCATCTCAATTCCAATCCGATAGCTCTTATCAAGGTTATTCCAAAAATAATTGATGGGAACACTGTTTCTGAAACATAAAATAACTGATTCACTTTCTTATTTCTCCATACTATTATAAAATTACATGTACCTAGTATTTCCATTCCACTTCCGTTGTCACACACAACTGACGATATAATATTTCTATTTATCCTAACCTGTAATTTTTCAGAAATTTTCTTGTCCAGTACATTAACACGAGCACCAGTGTCCAATAAACAATTTATCTCTATTTCGTGCATCTTAGCTTTAATACTGGGTCTTCCATTAAACTCCAAATAGTCTAGTTTCTAACTTGAACAAATTTCAAATTTAAATATCGTACGCTCTTGAACTATGTTATTACTAAAATTCCTCATATTGGGTATTATTTCTTTATAATTATTATTATTAAAACTACATATACTATAATTATTATGTAATATATTATGATTTAAATTATTATAATTAAAATTACATTTACAGTTACTAATATTACAAATGCTTGGATCCAAAACATTCTTACTTTTTAATTTATGGCTCCTATCATCTCTTGACTTGACAGAGCCTCCGAGTTTACCGATCTGTCGCCTTCACATCTGTTTATTTCATCCATTTCATGGATTCCAGCGACAGGTGCTTTGAATCCGGTTGGGTTGCCATCTTTTCTGATCTCGGTGTACATTCAGTGCTTTTTGTTCATAACCCTGGTACCATAAATGACCTGGTGCGTTGCAATTTGAACATTTAAGGTGCGAGCATTCTCTCCGAATATGTCCCTTACCGCGACACCCATAACATACTTTGATATTTTCTGGACATTCCCGTTTCATGTGTCCGGGTTTCCTACAATTAAAACATTAAAAAACTTTACCATCGTGTCCACTGTATTGTCGATGAATCCTTTGGTTGGCGTTTCATTTCTTTTAGTAAAGTCTGGTTGAAGCACCCTTGTCTGTTGGAATCTTGGCTGATTGACATAATTCAATCTATCCTTATTTATCATTATTTAAAAAAAGTGCGCGTCTTTTGTTTATTAAAACAAAAAGCATCAAGAGACTTAATTCAGAATATTTTGGATCGATTTTTATAATATTGTAAATGTTATCTAAGTATATAATAAAAATAATATAGATATAAATATAGTTATTTATCCTTACATTGGACATTATTAAATTAAAAGCCAGTTTTCTCCTAAAAATCACAAGCCTCCAAAATATCCTATTCAAGTAGGAATAATTGACCCTATTTTTTTGTCTGCGGTAAGCATATGACTTTTTATTACCGTCACAGGATAAAAATCTGCGATCTGTCGTTAAGATCAAATAGCAATAACCATTTTCTTATAAATGTTATGAAGTATTCTATGGAAAATCTAGCAAATTCATCTAAGGTGAATGACCTGCTAACATAAACATTTTATTCAGAACAAAAAAGTTCGAAATAGAGATAGTTTTACCTTAAAATTATATAATTAAGAAAAATAATAAATAATACTTGGATACAACACTCTTCCGGTACACATCCACTGAATAATTTGTATCATCTGTTTCATTCGTAAACCACTCAAAATCCCATTGGGTTAATCGAAAAACAATTACTTTGAATATATCAGACATAATTTTACATTTTCCAACATGGACTATTTCCCCGTGACCAACCCAATAATTCTCCCAACCTTTTTTCCTGCAACGGAGACATAAAAGATCTCCACCAACCGAATCTATTCCTTCATCAATAAGATATTCATATCGGTCTATAATCTTATCATTTTCCTCATTAAATATAATATTTCGTGTTTTACAAAATCTATACGATAACATAATGACTCCATATCTTTGTTTATATTTATTCTTAGTGCGACAAACAATCCACTTAATGGGAACCTTTAACAGAGTAAAAGCAGGATTCTCACCTAACGTTTCAATTAATGACTCAACATGTATAAGAGGTTTAAAGTATTCTTTATATTCTTCAATACTGGAAAATATTTTTTTAATATCATTATGTTTAAGTTCTAGTTTTCCTCCTGGAATGAAGAATCTCACAGGATCATTTTTATGAATCATACAAATCTCAAATGTTGGGGTAACAATGTACAATTCAGGACTAATTTCTTGTAAACCATTCATCTGATATTTGCAGAATTGGATTCTCATTGTATTCTTCACAAATATTTCTAATTCTATATCAATAATAGGATTTGATATCGAAATAGAGTCTGAAGAAATTAATTGGTCATATGACGATGGTTTAAATTTACTTTGTAATTCTATTAATTCGTCTTTCAATTCTTCACTCGACATATAAGAGCGGCGGATTTTTCGAAATAATTTCCAATAAGAATTGAGCAATTTACAATCAAACAAATGATTGTCTATTGGAAATTTATTACTTTCAGAAGATTCAAAGGTCTCTGTTAAACAAGTAAAAATATTTTTTCTCCATTTTAAAATACATTTTTCAGCTATTTGATCTGGTGCAAGTGATAACGGAACTTCATCTAAAGACAAATTTGAAAATTTAACCGTTTTTTCACTTTCGACTTGCTGTAACATTGGATGTACTAATTTAATTTCAGTATTGTTAATTTCCCCGCAAACACAGTCTAAAATAAAGCAAAACATCTTATCTGTTTCATTAAATATCGCAAATGGAGCACATAGTTTCTCAAACATACGATTTTCTTTCAGTCTCGTATTCGCTATATCACAAACCTCATTAATATCGAGCGAACTATCAGTGATCTCAGTTCCATTAATCACAGATTTTAACAATCTGTGGACAATAACATCAGTAAATCTTCGTATCGGACTTGTAAAATGAGTATAGAGCGGTTTTGCTAGTGAGAAATGTCCATTATCAGCACTGTCTTTAATACTACATATGTATCTTGCTGGAAAACTCAATTCATACCACTTTGTAATATGGACATAGAAATCATTATAAAAATCGTCATATTGTAAAAGATTTCTCGCTTTCTCTACAGTCTCCTCTTTACTCAGAAATTCACTAAATTTATCATAGAATCTTCTACTCACTACAAGACCTCTCATTTTCCCACTATCAGAAATATTTACATTCAACAAATTACAATATTCCTTTAATCGAGCAGTAAAATTCATATTTGTTAATCGAAATAGTTCCTCAATCCATTCTTCATGGTCGTTAACTTTGTTTTGCATTCTTAGTAATGTATTCTCTGGGTATCTTTCGTAAATCTTCTTCGCTACATATTCATTCGCCAATAACATAAGTTCTTCAATTAACATTTCTCCTTCAAATTGGTTTTTGATATCGAAATCTTTAAGATATTCGTTCGTAGATCTAACAAAATATGATTCTGGCAATCGAGCACGACGAAGTTTCCTCGCTATTTCATATATTTTCTTCAATGCAATAAATAGATCTTCAGATGGACAGTCAGATGGACATTCAGTTTGTTTTAGCCAGCAGGTTACACTTTCGTAATTAAGTTTATGTTTAGATATAATCACACCTTCACTAAATTTAGGGTTAATAATATCATCTAGTTTAAAATCCTTTGATAGCATTTTTTCAGTGAATTTGAAAAAGACACTCACAACTGCTCGAGGTTTGTTAGGTACGAGGCTTAAAATATCCGTAGACAATTTATCACCAAACAGATGAACGGGAGAAATGTGACAAAATTTGGGAGGGTAAGTTGTACAGAACCTGTTTAGAGCTTGCCGATATAATTGATGAGTAGAAGAAATATATTTTGTTACATCAGAAATATGAACACCAATAAAAATGTCATTTCCTTCTTTGTGATAACTGATAGCATCGTCCATGTCAGTTGTTGTCTCATTATCAATCGTAAAAACCATTGCTCCAGGAGGAATATAATTATTTGTTACAGAACATTTAGACTTCCTTTCAATTTCACTTACTTCTCTTTTTATTCGTTTTGTATCTTCTAACGGTGTTATATTGCATATCGAAGATATCAAATGAAAATTATCGTTTAAAGTGTCATAAGTAGATAAAACACCGATAATTTTACCAGTCGGATACATAAAATGAGGATCCCAGCGTTCGTAAATCACAATAAAACAATTTTCACAAGTTTCAGGGTTGAATTTTACAACTTTTGGATCATAATTGAAGTGTATCGTATTATTCGATTTATTATTAGACAACTTATAGAGTGAATAATATATATTATCAGCATAATTACGAGATTCTTTTTTTCTATCAACAACAGATTTTTGTTCATCTCTTATTCGTCTATTTCCTTTGATATCTTTAATATCTTGTTCATATTTACGTCGACCGGGTTCATTATCAACATGTATTTTTGGGAAAAACTTATTAATTGGAAACATCAATGTTCCCTGATCTCGAGAAACTTTGCAAATATAAAAATTATTCACTGGCTTGTGAGTCGATTCATGAACACCCATCACCTTTCCAGTATGGTTCACTGAGTCGTTTATCTAGAATAATTATTAAAACATTAGTTGCATAAATATTAAAATACTAAATTATAAATTATTTATCATTTAAAACAGACGATATGTAGATAATAATAATTCCTTGTATTTCAAAATAAATCCATCATTGAGCCATTCCTAAATTTTATGAATGGTATTCATCTTAATATCAGGTTTACCATGAAATCGGAAGCAAATAATAAACTTCCTTTTCTTGATATACTTGTCAGTAGGATTAATTTGGAATATAAAACTAAAATATACAGAAAAGCAACTGATATATGACTCTATACTACACCGGAGAGCTACTATGAAGATAAATATAGAGACGACACCATAAAGGGTTGGATTCACAGAGTATGGAATTTCTCATCGAACTTCAAAACAGCAAAGTATGGTGTCAAAATTCTTAAGGAACGCTTAAATAACAATGTGTATAAATAAGCAAATTGAACAAAAATAAAATATAAATGCATAATAGCATGCAAAAACGCATAGAAAATGACGCAATTGAAAAACAAAATTATTCTTAAAATCCCATATTCAGTAGGATTCAGAGCGTTTAAAAAGATTATTCATAAAAACATCGATAAAATAAGAAACATGTCGATCATATCCAAAGTGAAAAGCTTCTTCTCGGTTAAATCGAAAACCCATTGTGTTCCAGATTGATATATAACTATAACTATATATATATATATATATATATATTAGGTTGTCCGGAAAGTTTGTAGCGTTTTTCATATGTGATTTCAAGACTGTAATTTTCTACTGTTCCCTTTATTTTTCCATGCTTTTTTAATTGTCAATTATGGGCGTTGAGGAAAAAAGTGTCCATCCCAATCGTTGCACGGTACTGACAGTCAGCTTCGCTGTATGGGGACGTGCGTTGTTGCAATAATGGGATGGATGACATGATGCGGTGCACCTGACTTTTAGAAACGCCTGTAATAGCTGTTATCTAACGGATAGTGAGACATCTGTCACCAAGAAGGACTTCCTCGATAACTTTCACATTTTCTAGACATCTGGACGTTATTGGTCGCCCACTGCGTTCATCATCATCCAATGATTGACGCCCTGTCTGGAATTGTTGCACCCACTTAAAGATAGCCGTTCTTCCCATAGCGGCATCACCAAAGACGCGTTGTAAACGGTGCACAATATCTGCAGTGTGGGTGTCTTCCTTCCAGAGGAAAAAGATGATTGCTCGTTGAGATTTCACTGCCTCTTCCATACTAACTACAAGAGAGAAAAATGACAAAATAATACATTCGAATCTCACACTCATGCCGACGGGTAGCCGATGAGAGTTCACTTTAATTACAATTGGTTGGTTCCCCCTCATATCATCGTACACCGCGCGTTACAGTCACGCACACACGTGACCACACCATATTCTCTCAGTCCGCAAACTTTTGGGACACCCCTCGTAAATGATATGTTAATTAAAATTGAAGAAATAAAAAGATTTTAATCCTATAAATTTTTTAAAATAAAAATTTAAATAAAAAATTCTTCAATTGAATTTTGTTCTTTCTCTAAAACGAAAAAAGAATTGTAATGTTTGTTTTTATTTGGATTTCGCCAGTGTATGCGACAACTACTAAATATCGGTGATCGAATGAAATGACTTACTCTGATTGTTCATCCAATCAGAGCAAGCCATGAGTCAGACATATTTTCAAATTATTATTTTGAGATGA
The DNA here is from genome assembly GCA_001938485.1 of Girardia tigrina. Classification (NCBI taxonomy): domain Eukaryota; kingdom Metazoa; phylum Platyhelminthes; order Tricladida; family Dugesiidae; genus Girardia; species Girardia tigrina. Next base: position 8,605 of record MQRK01244178.1, read on the forward strand.
AAAATATCAAGATTATATGATAAAGGACCTAGTTCACAGAGTTTGGAATTTATGGTTTTAAATATTCTTAAGGGACACTTGAGAAACAATATGTACACAAAAAACAGATAGATCATAATATAAAGGTTACATTGGACAAATTATGTACACAAACACGGGTTAAGAAAGGACTAAAGGAAAAAACATTGAAGAATAAAAACAAATAATGAAAATATATTCTGAAGGATTTAAAGCATTTAAGAAAAGTATTTTCAAGAATATAAGAAATGCCAAAGTTGTTCAATAACATCCAAAGTTCAAAGCTTGCTCTCGAATAAATCGAAAACGATTTGTGGATTGCAAGCTTATCTGGTTTATAAATTTATTTTTCAAGCGTGTAAAAACTCATATATTGGAGAGACAAATCATTAGCTCAAAACTCGGATTAGTGATCATTCTCAATCAAGTCGATCAAGTAAGGTTCTTCATCATTGGTTACACTGTAAAAAAACAGAATATCTTATGTTTCAAAGGATGAGTTTTCTGTTTTACAGAAGGGTTTTGATTCACACTATAAGAGACAGTTCTGTGAATCATTATTAAAAATACATTATAACTCATAATTAAACATTCAAAGTGGACAAAGTAAAGGTATTTTAAATCTTAAAATCTTTAATTAAAAAAATTTAAGACATTTTTTAAATGTTATCAAATAATTTCTTAAATTAAGATACATAGATTAATAAATTATCCCTTTTAAAATAACTTCATAAAAAAGTAACAGTATAACTAACAAATATAATTGCTGATGTTGGAAAAGATTTTCCGAAACGTGTACAATAATCAATTTCTTAAAAAAGCTTTACCAAAATTATTTTTCAAAAATATTAAATGAGCGTTTATAAGACTAAATAATTTATATACGATTTAAGTAACTATTATAGTGATATATAATAAATATTAAAAACAAACTTTAACATAAACGACATCATCGCAAAACGCATTAAATCCACAATTCCTACGACTATTTAACTTAATTCTTTTGTATTTCATCTCTGAGGTTCTTTCAAGAGGATTAGCGACACCAGAATGAGCGTTGAGAAGTTCTAACTTACAAATCTAAATATAAATTTATTTTATATTTTTAATATAAGGGATTTAATTTCAAAAATCATTTCTCGCAAAATTTAAAACGAATTAAATAATTTCAAAATATCAATAAATATCTGTAATATGATTGTAATAAATTATTAAGCACAATTTAAATAAAAATAAAATTACTATAAGATTTTCCATTTTATCAAGTTGAATAGGGCTATAAATATCATAACGTAATGCCTTTTCCTTAGCATTTTTGCGTTGAGCTTTACTAGAATAAAATTCGTCAATTTCTTGAGCCTTTGCAATACCTTCACAAAAATAATATAATATATATTTAGTATTGTAATTTACAATTTGTAAAGTGATTAATTTGTAATTAAAAAAAGTAATTTTATTTAAAGTTATTTGTAGTTTAAATTTTATTTCGTCATGTGTGGAACATATTTTCAAACTTTTTAAAATAACTTTATCAGAATGGCCGAATCGCCTTTCACGTTTAAACAATGTTTATGATAGTATGATATACGTGAAGGTTATGGATAAAGAAGTGAAGGTAGTTTTAAATAATTTTCACATAAATTATGTATCTATGCATTCGTTTTAACCCCTGGGATGCATAAATATAGTGTCATCTCTTGTACAAATATTTGATTTGTGTATTTGTGCCAAAATATGACACAATATTTTCAATCGGTTTTGAGTCGATTTACACACCTAATTTTTAAATTTATTATTGCGCATTTTGAATTATTATTATCACACTAGGAAAAGACCCGTCATGTATGACGGGGGATTCAAATTTACGTCTTTGAAAATTTCTGTTTTAATTTTATAAATCGTTATAAATCGTTAAAATTTATTATTTATTGTTTCGAATTGGGTGTTTAATTTTTCAATTTTTTTTAATTTAATTATTTTTAATTTAATTTTTTTATAATAAGTAAAAAGAAACTATAAGAATAATACTAATAATAATACAATTAATAAGCGATAATAACTCGATATTATCAGGAGAAGTTGGCTAAAATTGCAAAAAAAAAACAAATTAAACATTTGCAGATAATCGTAAAACGATTTTTGCTAAAAAATTTAAATTAATTTAACTATCTACTTACCATTGTAAGTAAATAATAAAAGTGTTACGCAGATGAAACTCTGGGTTTATATATATATATATATATATATATATATATATATTGAGTCTTGTGAACGCAAGTTTAGTATTTCGAAAATATAATTTGATCAAAGCTTTTTTTATATAATTATTGGACATGTTTCGATGTTTAAATACATCATCATCAGCAATTTTCAGATGTTTAGTAAATGAATATTGAATTGTTTGAATAATACAATTTTTACAATTTTAATAAATATAATTTACTTTGAAAGGTGACAAAGAGAATAAAGATTATTATTTATCAAAATATTATTGGGTAATAATGGCAAAAAATATTTTTATTAAAAATTTTAAGTATTGAAATAACCTTACTTTGCCCATTCTGTATGTTAATTGATGGGTTGTAGTGTCTTATTAGTAGAGATTCATAAAACTGTCGTTCGTAATGTGAATCAAAACCCTTTGGGGTATATGACAGAGGAACACTCTCTCACTGATGGCTTCGAATTCGATATTCATTGAATCCCCAGATTTTATCATCATGGCTATGCCTTTTTCCCTTATGTTACTCGTACTGCCACTATGATGGATCCTCCAATCCCCGAAAGAGGCAATGTCGGTTCCAATCCAGTGCGTCTCTGTGAGTATACACATATCAATTTTCAGTTTTTCGAAGATACTGACGATGTTTAGTATATTTTCATCGGTTAAGCCTCGAACATTCCAAGTTCCAACCCTCAGTCCACTGCAAGTGGAATCCTTAACGAGGGATCCCCCTCTCGGGAGCTTAATGACTTCGGGTCCTTCCAGACCCCTTGTTTGAGTTTTAAAAGCTATGTCTTAGCGAAGGATAGGGTTGCTAGCCCCGTCGATCCGTCCATTCATTTAGCCTAGATCAATGGGACCCCCCTTCTATTTCTAGAAAGGAAGGAGACCCTCTTTCTAGTTCTCAGGATACACCACGGGGAGGCGAGCGACATTATATCCCGTCTCTCCAATGTGGGCCTCCCATCTCTTTCGAATGGTATTGAGCCACTAGGCTCTTTAGAGGGTCCACCCAAACTAAAGAGTGCTAGCTGCCCCCCGATAGGCCTCCTACGGGGACG
>MQRK01244181.1:12107-23624 GCA_001938485.1 Girardia tigrina
ATGTCATCTTTGATTTTTCATTTTGTGAAAAGGTTGGCAGTAAAGAATGCATTTCAAACCAACAAATTTATGAATAAATGTAAATTAATAATATCCTAAAACTTATTTCCAAATAAATTTAATAAAGAAAATAATATTAATTTTTTTCAAATAAAAATATCAAAATTCATTAATTACATGACCATCATATTAATTAAAATTAAAAAATATTTTTTAAAATTTTTTTTTATCAAAACAACTTATTTCCAACTAAATTTAATAAACAATATATACAATTTATTTAAAATAAAAATAATAAAATTAAATAATTATTCATATTAATTAAAATTAAAAAAATAATTAAAAAAATTTAAATAGTTTTATTTTATTTTTTTCTTATTTTTTTTAAATTTATTTTTTATGAAAAAATATTAATAAAATAAAAGAAAAAAAGAAGATTATTTTTCGATAATATTTTTCTTTTAATTTTCTTGAAAGCTGAAAAATAAAATCGAAATTTTCCCAAATATAAAATTCTCAGAAAGGAAAAAAATAAAAAATTACCAACCCTATCTGGTTTAATTTTTTTTATTTCTTTATTTTTTGAGAAAAAAATTACTTTATTAAATAGATAATTTAGTTTCTCTCTCAAACCATTTTTTTGTTTTTATTGAATGCCGAGGTGAAAATAGCATGCTAATTTTGATAAATTATTGATTTCACCTATTTTAACACGGTTGAATGAAAGATTCATTCATTTTTAATACAAATTGACCAGAGACTTCTGGTACAAATACATAGATAATTCAAATTTTGTCTCGGGTAGGCAAATATGCGAATTTTCCCCACTTTTTCTCACTCAATAAACATAAAATGATCAACTCAACTATTTTGCCTTTTGATCCAGTGTCATACTAATCGTATTTTCAGCACTCAGGGGAATTTAAATTCATTTTTTTAATCATGGCTTATTCATGTGTTTTATTTTCGGCCTGGATTATTTTTTCCTCACTCTTTCTCTTTCTCTCTCTTTCCATTCTATTTTGTTATTAAGATAGTAATGACAAATTTCGATTTTATTTCTTATTTAACGATCGTGTTTTTGTGTTATTGAAAGAAAGAAAAATTAGAAGGAAAGATTGTGATGTTTATACACAAATGGAATAAATATAAATAATCCCTCTTTTTTTCTTTTCAGTGAACGATATCTTTATGATAGTCAAATAAGCTAAAGATGGCTAATTTCATAATTATCCCAAACAATTAGAAGAATCTATAAATTACTGGAAGGTCAAAAAGTTGTTCAATTTGAGGAAGAAATGGTAGTCAGTTAATTAGTCTTGTGAGTATGATGCGGAAGTTCCAACTCTGGTTCATGTGGTTTTATCACGGTCTAAAGCATGGTCTTTATTAACATATTGACTAGGGGGGTGGGCAATTGCCCCCCCCCAGTGACCGTAAATGCCTCCCAGTCCAAGACAAAAGTGTTGACTGGGGGGGCAATTTTTTTAAATCGATTTTTAAAACTACCTTTCTATTTTTTGTGATCATAACCTGATGTTTTTGCAACAACAGAAGATTTAAACTTCGCTGTTATAGCAGAAGACTCAATCACAAATACACACATTGCCTCCTTCGTAACAGAAAAATTCACTATCAGCCCTTCTCACAATACTATGAAATGGTACAAGCACAGAAAAGTGAATGTAAAATGGTAGTTAGAAAATATTAATGACTACATTGAAGTATATATGTTAGCACATGCTGAAGGAAAGTGTAAAATACAATATATGAAATGTAGAGCGTGTGAAAAATTTGTGAATGTAGCTTCCAAGTTTGCTCACAATTGCACTATTTACTTAGATTATGGCTGCCGTGCAGATACATCTGTCAAACGTTGCCATAGATCACCTTGACTCAATCTTCCATAAGGCAGCAGTGTGATATATAGATTTAGAATTACAGTGGAAAATTAAGTCTTCTCATCACCCTTGCCTAAAATGTTAGCAAAAGTACCGTGAGGAAGTTGTGGAGTTTCTTATCTCCCTCGCCGTAGACGTTTATAATAAAAGTCTGATAAGCACTTTTTCTGCGAACATCTTACTCTCAAGGTATCTATCTCAAGTAAACAGGTCCAAAATTATTAACAGTCTTCGCGAGAATGAAGTTATTGCGGGACGGGTCGTTGTGTCTAACCGCGTCCGCAATACTGTTGACTAGATCGAGTTCAACGCATTCTTTAGCTACCGTTTGACCGGCATCTAAATTGTTCAACCAATTACACTATAACAGTTGATGTTTAACCTAACTTGTCTCAGATGTAATTTTAATCTACTTAACAGTCAATTTATTCAATCGCCGGGTCGATCGCTCCGTCTCGACAATCTTTTCTATGTAGTATTAAATGAGAATGATAATTTTCGATAAACGTTTATTTATACACGATGTAGTATCAAATTGATCCTCTATATTCCACCACTAAACAGATTGGTTTTGACATTTGAATTTATGCGTTTTGTTAATTTTTTAATTAGTATAGTAAAAAAAAGTCTTTATGTTTGAATTTTTATGTTTTTTATAAATCTTGAATTTTATGAATTTTAATTTAATTTAAATTTTTTTTATTAATTGTTAATGTAGTTTTTGAATTTTAAATAATTTTTTTAATGTTGTGGAGTTGGTGTATACAACAGAAACAAATTCCTCATTGGAAGAATTTCAACCTCCTTCATTGACATAACATTACAAAGACCAAAACTGCTATCGAGAAATGCTACTCATAGTTGCTGAAGAAGTTCAGAAGGAATTCACTCGTGAGCTATATGATTGTGTTGCTTAGTACAATTTGATAGCAGCATCAATCTGCAAATGGTGGATTACAAGTGAGTCTCTGCAAGAATAGTAACAAAAGGTTGTGAACGTCTTCAAAGTCTTTAACGAACCTGAACAGATTGGAACCCTTGGACTGCTGTAAGCCACTCAGCATGCCACTGAGACCATTGTTGTACCAACTTTCAAGCTGATTGGTGTTACAAAAAATGGCGAATGCGCTAATACAGGATTAACAAGGGATGTCTGGAAGCTTATGAAGAATTAGTTACATCGTGATCTATTGATGCTCTGGGGTTCTGTTCACAGAAGTGACTTAACTTTTAAATGCACTGTAGGAGGCGTTTCGGATCTGCGTATCTAGATTATAAATTTCAATTATTTAGCTACCTTCTTTAGGAATTCTAAAAAGACAGCTAAACTCCTGCATCAATTTCAAATAACGGTGAATTATTTCCATGCTCATTATGAAGTACGATTTGAGGTGCATAAAATCAACCTTTTAACAGTCATTTGTCATAAACTTTACGTCTGCAAGGAAGTTTCTAAGTTTTCAGAAGTGTAAGGCGAATCGAAAACTGAGAGAGCAACAGCACAGAGATATTTGAAGACATGGTCATATGAATCGCATCAAGTTACGCTTAATGGTCCCATAGTTGATGTTTTGGAAATATTTCGTGATTTTCAAAAGCAACTACAGCGTGACAACCTGATTCTACCAGAGATAATAAGCAATAGAAATTTGGTACTTCGTAAATTAGGCATTATATCTAGGTCCCCCTATCCTGGTGGAAAGGAAAAGAATCTACAGGCCCAGAAAACAGAGACTGATTTTAAGAGCTGTTTACACGAATATGCCAACTATAAGAAATAACATGTGGTACTTCTCAAAATTGGATAATCAGCACAGAATTATCTTGGAGAGCAGTTTGATGTGGAATAGGAAAAAGTTGTCCAAGGCACATTAACTCTTTTGCAAACAGCAGAACTCAAAACGCTTATCAACGCAGGAGTGAAAATATCATGACATTTGTTTTTAGAAGAAATCCAGCGTTTTGCAGATGACTGTGCTGAGCAATGGCCAATAAATGCTTTACTTTAATTGAAGTTGAAAACCTTTCTATAGCTCTGCAGCGTCGTACTTTTGAAAATAATATCCTCTTCGGTAACATTCACTCTTCACAGCATACTTCCTGACAAGCTTATTTCTTTATATAACTTGAGCGTTTCAGCCCATCGTACAAGCACATCAACTGAAATAGCAAACTCTTGCATGATGGTCGAAATGAATTGAATGGGTACCTGTCAATTTGATCATCACATTGCTGTGATAGAATTATGTTGAGTTAAAGAAGGACGAGAAATAAACCTAACCCTGGATATTTATTCAGAAAACGACTTTGTTGCCAATTTTTTTTAAAAGTAACATGTATTGAAGTGTTATGTAATATAACTCGTGTCGAACTGATCGTAAAATGTTATGGGTTAAGTGACTTGAGTATTTTCTTCTTTTAAATCTAAGAACACTAGATAGAAAAAACTGTTTGGAATAGGAAAATTTATTATAAAAATCAAGGTAAAATAACTATTTTCATCCAAGATAAAAAGTTACCGTATTTCGGCACATGACCATTCCAGATTGCTTGTGCCCCCCTAGTTAAAATTTCTTAAAAGAGCCCGTTAAAAAGTGCAGTATGTGGTTTTACATTGTCTTGGAACAAGATGGTAATCGACTTGTATACCAAACGTGGCTGTTTTTCTTTAAATTTCAGCATTATATCTTCCAATTGGTTGTAGTATACATCTGTTGTGATCTACGAACCAGGTTTCATGAAGTCATAATGGATAAAACATTTGGCAGACCATCTAGATGGTCTCACAATCAGGTTCTTTTGATGAAGGGTATGCTTTTGACTGTGTTTTTGTGCTTAATTCGTATCCATCTAGCATGTTACCTCTACTTATTCTCATTCAATAAACATAAAACGATCAGGTCAACTAATATGTGTTTTGATCGTATTTTCACCCCTCTGGGGAATTTCAATTCATTTTTTAATCATTATTTTTTCCTCGCTTTTTCTCTTTCTCTCTCTTACTTTTCTTTCTTTTTTGATATCAAGATAGTAATGACAAATTTCGATTTTATTTTCTCCTTAAAAATCATGTTTTTGTGTTACTGAAAGAAAATTAGAAGGAAAGATTATGTTTTGTACACAAATGGGATAAATGTAAATAATTCCTTTTTTCGTTTCAATGAATGATATCTCTATCAGAGTCAAATATCTCAGAAAAGAGATGGCTAATTTCATAATTATCCCTAACAATTAGAAACCGATTATAGATAATAATAAAAATAATGGACCAATATTTTTTTCCAAAAAGTATTAGGAATAATATTTTAATACGCCTAATCAAAGGATTTTCTGATTGAATAACTCATTTTGATTGGATTTTCTCTTTAGAAAATTATTATAATTTCTTGTTTTTTAAATTTAAAATACAAAAAAAATAAAAATAAATTTAATTTTTTTAAATTTTTAAATTGTTTGTTTTTTATAATATTTTATCTCTTGCAAATCGCCGAAATCATGAGTCATATTAAAAAGATAATATTCTTGTTTTGCTCTTTTTCTGTTAATTACAGTCTAAAGAGAGAAATGAATGTGTCAAACGAAAAAAAAGATGTCTCTTAGTAAATTTTACTAATGTTAAAATTTAGAATTGTATTTTTTAATTAAAACAAAAAAAATGAATTTTTATTTTTTTTAAAGTAAATTTAATAATTATACTACTTAAAATGGTAAATTTTAGTATAAATTAATTCTTGTGTGATCAGGCCGGTCACTTTAGTTTGCCGCAACCAGGGAAACTAAACTATCAACCAAGGATATGGATCACACGTTACGTATGTCTATCGGTCGTCCCACGTTGAAATGAACAGCCTCATGATGTGAAAGCTTCGGTGCTTGACGGCTTGATAGCGTCGAGCAACGGGCCAGTATAGATCCACGACGAACACTGCTTCAACTAAATTGTGTGATCCTAGTTCAGTAAACTGCTAGAATACTTCATCAAATGGATTCAATTCAAGCGAGGACCCGGTATATACGTTTTAGTTAGTTTCATCGGTTTTTTATGTTTTTTGAAGTACAAGAGAGAGAAAAAGTACAAGCATTAAACGAAGAGAAAGCAGAACTGATAAACATATTTATAATTTCAAAAATTGTGTCCAATTACGCGAATTTAACAAATATTTAAATATTAATTTTCGATAAAAATGTTTTATATATACAGTATTTCTTTTGGAAAAATCAACAGAATCAACACACCAAGTATACACAGATAAATTAAAAAAAATCTATCCGATCTCTAAGTTGCCCCGAAGACCGGACGGTGGTAACAGAGACGCAGTTATATCAATAAGAGATTCGTCTACTAGTTATTAATTATCAAATTATTATATTAAAAAGAAATTCGCTTTTGTAAAAATACGAATTCAAAAAATATCTCATCTCCAAATGTAAAGTCAATTTTCGTCTCTAATTCGTACAAATATTCGTTAAAAATTCTCAATAATCACAGAAAATTCAAATCGGTTGAAAAATCGTCAAAAATGTTAATAACTTTTTTCTTAACAAATATCCGAAAATTTCGTAATTGCGTCGAATAACTCTTATTTTAAAATGACTTATAAAATTAAAATTCGGGCAAAGGCTCTCGCTGATTGGCCATCCAATTAGAGCGAGTTTTCATTCGATTTGACCAATTCGGTCCACAAAAGTCGCAAACGACCTGGTGACAAAAATCTATATCAACAACAATAAAAAAATGTTTCAAGTCATGAATTAACTCGAAACAATCCCCTGATAATAATTATAATACCGTTATACATGCATTTAAAAATGAAAAAATTTCAATTATTTTTTTAATTTAATTTAAATTTTATCATATATACATGATAAAAACAAAATCGATAAACAGATCACCAATTGTCATTCGACATTATGGCGAATTAGTCTTTCAAGTGATAACTTGTCTTTTGGGACAAAAAGAAGATTTTCGAGGTATAAATAATAATAACTAAATTTAAATTCCGAAAATTATTAATCATATTAATTAATTTAAATTAATTCCTGTATACACACAAAATCATTATATAATTCGTTTTTCGGGTTTCATTATATTTCTTTTTAAAAAATTATGTGTTTATCCATTGAAAAAATACAAATGAATTAAAAGAAAACAAGAAACAAGATTTATTGACTAATTAATGTATTTTTTATGGAAGAAAAAATAAAAATAGAAAACAAATTTAGATCATCATATTTTATTGATTCTCATATTATCTGGACATTTTTTGGTGAAAAAAAGAATTATTTTTTTTCTTTTAAAATTATGTGAAAAGTGATCCGTCAAAACAGTGAACCATTAAAACAGGGAATAATTTATGAAAATTATCTGGAAGATAAAAATTGAGTGAACTAAATGCAATATAACAATGTTACATATTGTAGCATGAATTTATAATTTTAACAACTTAAATAACAATTCTTTAATCCTGGATTGTGGATTATTACCCTCTGATCCGTATGAAAAAATACATAAAATATAATTCCTTGAAAATATATGACGTCGTTGTTATATTTTTTAGGAAGTGAAGGAGTGTGAAAATCGATGACACTTCAACTCGTCAAGTTTTGTACAAAAAGCATGGTTCATAGTTTTGTTTGTTTATGATTTTGGTCTTTACATAAATATTGTATGTATTTGTTGTTTTATATATATATATATATATATATATATATNCTTTACATAAATATTGTATTTGTTTTCTATGTATTTGTTGTTTTATATATATATATATATATATATATATATATATTATTGATAAATGATTTTAAATCTTTTTTAAAATATTGATTATTGTACATGTTTTGGAATTTCATTTTCTACCGTCACTATTTATAATGTAATGTGTTAGATAATAAAATGTTAAATAAATTGTGACGTTATCATTAAATATTAAATTTTTTAAGATATTATTGGATATTAATGGCAAATTTTTATTTATTTTAATTAAAGATTTTAAGAATTTTTACGGCCTTACTTTGCCTATTTTTAAAAGTAATTGTTTGGTTTTAGTGTCATATTAAAAATTATTTTGTCCCTCATAATTTGAATCAAAGCCCTTCTGATAACAGATGAGGCGCAGCACTTGCTTGGCCGCAACACTCCAACGCCGGTTAGCGGACTTCAGGACGTAGGATAACAAAAAATACCCTTCTCAGGCATTGTCGATTCCCGAATTGTTGATTTGATTCTCAAAAAGCTCTCTTCTGATGACCACATCCTCGAAATTAATGTATTGTTGATTCTTTAATGTCAATTGCTCCTATCCTTTTCTCACTAAATGTGCAATAAATTCGGAAATTTTGTCTGCTTTAGTCGGTAAAACTTTCCTTGATATGATGAAATCGAATTTCATTTCTTTCGTATTATTTTCTTTTTAAATTGGAATCTTTGGTCCAAACATTTTATCCTTGACATTTCAATTAACATAAATAAGGAGAAACAGATCCAAATTACCCCACAAACTACAAATTTAACATATCCGCAACGAAAATAAAAATTATTTAAATTCCAAAATTGGTATTGTATATATTTTCTTTTCTTTGTTAGAATTTCTGATCTGTGAAAAAATATCCTTTTTTTAATGAAAGTTTTATTTCAATTTAATCAATTTGGAAACACAATGTATTTGTTTAAATAAATTATTTTCGTTGGAAATTTTTTTAAATGCAACTTACTCTCTGAATTTATAAACATGTACGCCGATCACAACAGTGGCGCGGTACCCGACGATCCACACGTGGATGTGAAACGATCGACCCGGCGATCAAATCAACCGACCACCGTATCGATCGTGTCAAAACCCGGGACGACTCAGATCGAGTCGATCATCAAATTAATTAAATTGCACAATAAATTCATAATTTGTTTATCTCGAGATATCGTGCTGATCGAGTCCGAGTTTCTTTTTATTCATATATCGATTAATTTTGTTCACTTTCTTTTTTCGTTCACCAATTGAATTTTTTATCAACCAACTTGAAAATTATGAAGTGATCTCCGAAAAAAGGATAATTCTTAATAAAATAAAAGAAAATTCTCGTCATTTTGTCATTGTCTGATTCTAATCTCATCGGTAATACTTTCCTCGTTTAAAATTGAAAAATATTATTCAAATTCAAATTATTCAACTTTAAAATTTCGACCAGACTAGAAGATGATTTGGAAGCACCATAACCGAACGGACTTATTTGATTTTTAACTCTCGTCAATCACAAACGGCTTGACTTGAATAAAAAATATCCCATCTATATTTTGAACAACTTTCAACGACACATTTTGTTCGTTATTTCCGTAACTTATAAAACACAAGTCAGGCAATTTCATCTGGAAATTCGAACGGAAAAATTCTACCTGACACCATTTATTATTAAAAACAAATTTCATAGCGCAGTTCGGGTCGACCTTCGGTATATCGTCAAACACGAAGTATTCATCGAGATAACTTTAAGAATCATCAATGTCGATTTTCAAATCTCTACTACGATCATCGAAATTGTCAGTTATATAAATTAAAGATTAATTTTCGGATTCCGCGATTGTTACACTGATTTTTTCACAATTCATTCCATTAACTGTTTCTATTTTATTTTTAATTATTTTTATTTTATTTAATTCTACACTTGTATAAATGTTAAATGGACGTTTAATCTTCTAAATACATATTTTAAATCTTATTGACCTGCAATTTTACAATGAGTCTATCTCATGTGATCCAATATGCAAGTAAAACAAAATAAATAGTGATAGGAATCATTAGTAAACGGAAAATTTTTGAAATAGACAAACGAAATTAAGATAAATTAGTTAATTAAATATAAATTTATAAAATACCGGTTCAACAAAAATATAACTTTAGTAATTTAGTTCCTCAAATTTTTTAAGAAATAATTAAATAAATAGGATTTAAGTTAAATGTAAATTAATTAAAGAACAAATTTGTTTTAATAATTGGCAGAATTTTACCGGAATTGAAAATCAGCGTGGAAATTGAAATTATCAGAAGATCACCGCAATCAATCAATTATTCCAAATATTTTTCAATATCTGATAATTAAGTGTTATTATTAAATATAATTTAGTTCTTGATATTTGTTCTTCTCCTAATGGTGTGCCCACAGATTCTAACAAATAGCATTCAATAATTTTTTATAAGAAAAGGGACACATCTATACACGAGGAACAGCGCGTTTCCAGTATTCTCTATTGACCTGGGTTTCATAGATTGAAATAGTTAATGCACATGCAAATACGAGTTAACCTGCGACCAGTCAAGAATGTGTTAATAGACTATTTCGGATATTAAATTGTGGAACACTACTCTTTTAAATGATATTTCTTTTTGAAACTTTACTTTCAAAAGTTGTGCAATTTAATAAATCCATTAATTTTGAACGTGATGGATTTAAAAAGGTTTATATTGTTTTTTGTATGATACCAGAAAATGGAAGTGGTTCTTAAAAATATTGAATCCCATTTGTGCCAATTAGTAACCCTAATAAGCTCATACTAAAGAATATTTATATGATTACTATACTTTCGCCTCTATTCTCTACTCCATGGCATAATTACAGTTTTGTTTCTTTTATTTTTCTTATCAAAAATCTACAGATGATTTATTTAAATAAAATTATTATGAAAAAATATTTTAAATTTATTTAATTTTTTTAATTTTGTTTTGTTAAAATTAAATTTAGAAATAATTAAAACTTAGATGAGTATAAAAACGTATAATGAAAAAAATATTTATAATATAGTTTTGTTAAATTTTTCCATCCTTCTTTTTCAAAATAGTTGAAAAAACAATTTTGTGATAAACGAGTAAAATTAAAGCTAAGGAAAACTAAACTTTGGAAAAGAAGACTATTCATCCCCAAGGAGGATGTCTGATCATCGTAATATGAGACAAATAAATTGATATATTGTTAAAAAACCATTTACAAAATAATATATTATTTATAATTTATAATTCCATCATTAACTGACGACTTAATTAATATTTCAAAATACGCAAATATACAATTTGTGGGTAAATAATCTTTCAATGTAGGCGCAATAATGATTTAATAGTTATAAATTATTTACCTTATTCTGTAAATAAATATAAATAAATATGTGAAAGTTAATAATGCTTTAGATATATAATATAAATATTATTAATTAATTAATAGTCTGCATTGATAATATAATAAATAATTATTACTATTACAAAATTTATTGTTGGAAATGTTAATTTATCGGATGATTTTTATTTTACAATAATATTTCGTTTTAAAGGAAAAAGATAAATAAATATAATATTTGTTTAACATTTGTATAAAAAGTGTGTTAGTTTGTTTGCTTCTCGGTCACGCTATAAAATCTGAAATTGCGAAGGAGCTGAAGTGAATCTAGATGGCCCGCGTTAAGACAGTTCTGTCGGTACAGCGCCTTCGCCGAAAGATGCCGGGAAGCCGACGAAATCAAACGAGCAGGTTGTTTAAGTGTTAAATCAACACTGATTTCGAATAATGACCATTTGGATGATCCATACAAGGAATTTCGTGAAAATATTTATGAAAATACCAATGCAATACTAAT
>MQRK01244185.1:15483-29335 GCA_001938485.1 Girardia tigrina
TCAAATATATCCATTATTCTTCTTAGTCTGTCCTCATCTGATGGGTTGTCTCTAATCACCAATATTTCTCCACCTCGTGGTATCTGTCTTTTCAATTTTATTCCGAATTTATCCAAGAAGTCTATGTCTGCGATCATTTCAGGGTCTTGCTCTTTGACAACATAAAACTCTATTAACTTTTGTGTTCCCTCAATAGCCACACTTAATTGAACGATTCCATAATTGATCATTTCTGAATCATTTGCGCAATGGATACGTTTTTTCGTTTCTCTTATATTAATATATTTCATATTTTTAATTATCTCCGCTTTAATTACATTTACTCTGGCTCCGGCATCCGAAAGGTAATGAACTTTTCTATCTTTCACTAAAAATCCACACTTGGATGTCCTTTCATTTCTTTATAATTTATCTTAAACTTTGATATCTTCAATATTTCCGTTTTACTATTTAGTTTCTTAACATCTTGAGTTTTCATACTATTACACTATTCTTGATTTCTAATTCAAGTTTGCACATCTCTTGAGGAATATTTTCATACGTAGAATTAAACATACATTGACATTGATTTCCTAATGAAGCACACTGATCACATATCCTTGTGATCGTGCGTCCTCGTTTTCCTGTTCGTCTTCGAATGTTATTTTACCTCTGGAATAATCTCTTGTTGTATTCTCTTCTCTTCTATCAGACATTTCCGATCTCCTGTCCATTTCATCATCTCTGTCGTCTAACTCCTCTAAATGTTGTTTCTTATACATATATGCCGGTCGTTCTCTATATCTTTGATTAAAATAATCTCTCCTGTCATTCCAACAATTTCTATTGTTGTCCCATTTCCGTTGTTTACGTTCTTTAAACTTATTTAGGTTTTCATAACATTATGTTCGTAAATGTCCTCTTCTTTGACAGTGACTACACTTAACATTCGGACATTCTCTTCTAACATGACCTTCCTCATGGCATGCCCAACAAATTATTTTTCTGACTTTATAGTTTTGACTTGTACCTTCTCTCTTTACATCTTCGTTCCGTGATTTTGTTGTTCTTCTTTTATTCTCCACAGTTTTCCAATCGTTTTCTTTCCTTGTGTTATATGCTGCTTTAGGCAAATTTCTTTTCTTTTTCCCGTATTCATACATCCTCATTTGTATGTGTTCGATCTCCTCCACCTTGGTTACACCATGAATCGCTATCTCTTGATCGACATTATCATCCTCAATCATATTGGCATAGACCAAGTTTGATAGTTCTTTCTTGTAAAACTTTTTCTGCAATAATTTTTCGATTATCTCATCTACTTTGCGGAACGTAAGTGACGGGTCACTGCAACCTACTCTTAACTCTATGAGATCTTTCATCAAATCCAAAATAGATTTCTCTTTTAAAAATTCTGCTCGCATTTTCTCTTCGCAAGTACTCCCTGATTCCTTCTCGTATCTCAGAATCGCATTTGGAGTAAAGTAGAGTGTTACCAGTAGGATTTTCCTTTCCTCTGATAATCCCTTAATCTTTGAATACCTGTTAAAACTTATCGGCAATTCTTCTAATTTGTGCTCTGATCCATCAAATGTTTCTGGACCTTTGATGTTCGGAGTCACGTGGTGTGAAGTCGCCATTTTAAGAGAACTCACACATTTAACAGAACATTTATTACATTGACATTTCTTATCATCTCTATGATGATCAATAGCATTGATTTCACTTAAATCCATCATTCAATTCTTAATATTTCTAATTATAATCTGAACTAGCTTGAAGAAAATTATTTTATTTAAAATATTTAATTTAAATTTTATTGGCTAAAATCAAATACTTTTTATAATCATTTTTAAACATTAATTTGATTTTAATTATTTAAAAATTTACAAAAATAAAATCAATAAAATTATTTAAAATTTACAATAATAAAAATTAAAAATTTGAATATTTGAATATTAAATCTAAATTTAAATAAATTAGTTTCAGATTATAAGAATTAAAATATTAATCAGCCATCTGATTAGGATAGGCACAATCCAAAATCAACACACAACATTTATGCATGCAAAAACTACACAAAAACATTAACACACCAAATATTCCTCATATCAACATTTTAAATAATTTGTCTACCACTTTTGTCCTCCAACGTGTAACTTCTTTCGTGAATCTTTTCTATAATTTCACATGGGCGTTCGAATCTGTCTTCTCCTTTTGTTTTATTCTCCTTCTGTATCCAGACCTTTTCGACAAAGGTATCTTCCCGGTTTATTTTGCTGTTATCATAATATTTTTGCCTGTCTACTTTATTTTCAAATACGAATCTGCTGGACTGCACCCTGTCGTCTTTTGTTTTGTTGCATTTAGGGCAAATTCCCCTTCCGGTAATATGTCTGCCCAACTTGTAGCATTTCTCTCTTTCAAACTTGCCCGTATAAATTCTCGTATTGTCCGAAACTGCCTTTAATTATCCCTTTTCTGTTATGGTGATATGGACTAGAGAAAATTAATTTGATGCCTTTTGCTTTCAACATTTCTTTTACTTTTTTCGCTTTGAAACATTTCTCACAGTCTACATAGATCTCTTTTGGTGTTCCAAATTTAAGTATCCATTTTTGTAATATCATTAGTACTATTGTTACTTCGTCTTGTCTTTTAATTGCTGTCAAGCTCGCGTATTTCCTGAAATGATCTATTATTCCTAAGATGTATCTTTCTTTTCTTACTGTCATATTCCATGGGCGGCAGATGTCTATATAAACTTTCTCAAATATTTCTGACACTGTTATTTTTATGTTTTCTTCCTTTGTTTTTGTAGTTATTGTCTTTGTCCGCTGACACTCCATACAAGTTCCTACCACCTCTTTTACCGTTTTTAAAATTACCTCTTCTGCTCAATTCTTCGAAGCAGCTTCCCAGAAGTCGTCTTATGAGAGATACGGATGAAGTACTGGTGAGATACTCAGTATTTGTGCAGCCGACAAACCCTACGTGCACAACTCAGTGAAGGCGTGCTGTAGTGAGTGGAATCTGTTAATCCCATTAGATAGAGATGACTGAATCCCATACCACAGTATTGCATGTAAGGCGTGTGTTCAAAAGTCGGACAACAGAACGGGGAGTAGAACTGATGAATTTGCGAATGGTAAATGGACATGACATCTGCAGCAACAGCTCCGATTAAGAAGATGACTTGTCGGGGGATTGTGACGCAATCGACTTGGAAAGCGTTCAGCCTCAGGGTAAAGAAGTGAAGAAGCAGAGGCCAAGTCGAGTGATTTTGCGGGAACTCGATTCCCAGATTTTATCTATGTAGGGGTTCACATCAAGTGAGCAAGACGTGTACAGAAGAAGTCTGGATATGTGTCAAAGAGGAGTGTTGTTATATGATTTTATTTTTAGTAGTTGTTTTAATAATTGGAAAATAGGCGGGAGATTTGAATCGATGTCAATTATTGGGGGTTATAATAAAGTTATCTATTCTCGAAATTTGGATTTTGATTTTGTCACTACAATGTTTAAAAAACAAATTTTATGGTTTGCGTAATGTTACTAAATAAAAATGATCTAATATTTGGGATAACTTGATTCTGAATTACTTGTCTGTCAATTAACAATCAATTATTTTACATTTACAAAAAAATTAATTATAATTAATTTGAAGATAAAAAATAAAATCAAGTGAATGACAAAAATTTTATTTAATATAACTAGACTTGTTGTTTATAACTTTAAAGTAATTATTTTTATATATGAACAAGTTGAAGAACAATACAATTAAATTATAAAATACAAAACTGACAAAAATCAAATAAGAATTTATATAATTGATAACTGTATATGATCAGTTAGTAGAAGTAATTGCAACATTTGCCAAATCTTCCCATGTCAATGTAGAACCTCTAAAATATTTTTTTATTTTTATAATAAACTTATATATTTTTTTACTTTATTTGATAATTTATCATGCTGGATTTTGAATCAGAGACTTTGCACGAACCTTGATTTTCAAAAGTTTTTGAAACATAATTACCATTAATTATATAGTTGCTATTTGAATTTGNAGTAATTTCAGAAGAGTCACTGTGATCAAAACTTATATTAATGTTATTATTAGTCGAATTACTGATGTTCATATTACAATTGTTTACTCTGTTGGTTGTTGTATTATTCAAAAATCCGAACATACTCGACGGTAATTGAGCAAAATCAGAATCATTGGGCTGCAATATTGCCGTATTAGTTAATGAACTTGCATAGATGTTATTGAAACCATAAAATGTATTATTCGACCCTCCAATTGACTGATTTAATAATTGAGATGCGTGTGATGGCTGAGACTGATATTGAGTATGTAGACTGACTAAAGTACTTGGAGTATAAATTTGTGGTTCCGATGTGGTAGAAAATAATTGATTTTGTATAGGATATTGATTTGTCGAACTATTTCCTTGAAATACCACATTAATCTCAGGTGTGATAGGCCAAGCTCTGTGAGTTGGTTGAAATTTGTAGCGGTTTTTAGAATGATGTTGTTGAAGCTTCAGTTGCATAGATATTGTTTGTTGTATTTCTTCTAAAATTAACAAAAAACTATCAAAATTACACAATTTCACGGCATATTTAATCAGTGTTACAATAAAAAAAACCAAAGTAATCTTTTTATATAAAAATTAATAAATCGATTTTTTAAGTAAGAGAAAGCTATAAAAATAAACAAAACATTATAAACGGATTTAAAAACAAATGGTAAATTATTCAAACAAAAATTTATCGCTAAAAAACCTTAAAAAAGAAATTTTAAACCTTTTATTATTTATCTTAATAATTTCGTGTTATATAACAATAAATAAAACATCAACACGAATACACTTTATTAAATTCAAATACAAATAATTTCTGAAAATTTAAATAAATGGGTCATTCCATTGAAAATCGACGGATAATGTCGATGAAAGTTGCTAACCTCGAAAATGCATGAAACTAAAATATGTTAAATGCCCTTATGAAACCGTGAAATATCGAGATTTATTGTTCTAGGTGTTCTGGTTCGCTAGTTATGGTCATCCAAAGTTGAAAAACAAAATATCGTAAAAAGCAGATTTGTGTTTTTCTCAACTTTGACCTGGTTAAACTTTTTCTCTTTTTAGCTGAGACTTTTCTTTCAAGATAAGGTCATTTACAGTGTTGCTTTCTAGAGAAATACTCAGTATCTAGTCCTTACGTCTTAAGAGAAAATATTTATAGACCTCTAAACTTGCTGAAAATGACGAAAATGCAATTTCAAGGTCAACTTCAGAGCTTCAGTTACCTGATTAAAAGTCTTGCACATCGATCATATATTGTAATTAAGAGACTATAAAAAAAGTGTCTCTTTTTTCTAATTACCGAGTCATTCCAGCAAATATTTTATCTGTTTATTCTAAATACCTTGATTTCGTCTATCTTTGAGAGGTTGCAGAAAAAATCTCTAAGAATGAAATTGCTTGTTATTTGTTCTGGTTTAATATTAGGTAGCCTATATCAAGTATTTAAAAGATGAACACCCGTTTTTGAGTCTAATGTGTTTAAATTTCGATTTAAAGTTCCTACTTCAAAACCACGTGAACTATCGCGAAACGATTTTTGTCAAGTTGGCAACGTTGTATCTTTTTTCCCTAATCATCTGAGAGCCTTATGTTTTGCAATTCTAGCCATCATGGTAGGAATATTCATAAAATAGAAGCTTAAAAACTCAAATGAAAAGAGAAAATTTTTAAGCGATGCTGAAAATCGTGTTTTTATAGTATGTGTAATGAAACCAAGATTTAGATTTTTATAACTTATGGCGTAAGCTTTTATATTCTGCCAAATATTAGATCTTAATTTTTTTAAGAGCGATTACTTTACTATTAAAACAATGTTCTATTATTTCCGGTTAGCTGTGGTAGGCGTATAGGAATTTGTGCCTCTGTAGAATCTTCCTTTGTAAATCATTTTATTGAAGATAGTGATAATTTGTTAGTGTCAATAAGGTCTGGAATGGAGTTATTACTAGTTCAAGATATCTACCTCAAAGCGCGATTCCTTGACTACTTCACGTGTAATTTCAGTGATGGGGCACCAATGCTAATATGCAAAAGCCTATCCGATTGAACCTTTCCACTATAACATTAGAACACCATTCTGAAGACAATCCATTAGTTTCCGGATGGAAAATATGCTATAATTGTACTAGAAATCTTAAGCAAAGTAAATCATCCAGTTCCACTAGCTCCACATCCGTATCAAGCAAATACTTGCCGAGTCGTCCAAATACAACTGAAGTCAATAGTACTTTTAAACAATACAGTATAAGAAACTCAACACATCTCAGCTTCAATCTCAAATGAAGAAAAAAATTTGTCGCTTTTCGAATGGTGCAGAAGAAAGTAGGAATGGCGTTCCTCGTGTCTTTGACAAGTACAGTGAACAACTAGCTGACTCATATGTACATCTGACGTCCAAAGAAATGTTCAACTCTACTATATCCATTGATGAAAGAGTAAGCAAACTTTCATATTTATAACTAAAATTACGCCCTTGCTAATGTTTTTATATTATGTAATTATTTAGATTTGCCTATTAACATTGGTGCCCTATCACTGGACATATGCAAAAATTATCGAAGAATTTACAGCGGCTGAATATATGGTACGTCAGTCAATGAAAATATGTGAAAAAATTCTTTTTTCGACCCATGGTCTTTTTTCCACAAACAACAAATAATGATTTAAAAACGCATTTTAACTTAATAATTATTATATTTTTATTAACCATATTTTAATTAACCATAATTAATTTTTTAATGTATTTTTTAAACTCAGTTATTTCTTTTTATTTACTATTTAATATTTTTATTAATTTCGACATTATCTGTATTTTTTCTTTTCTTTCTTTCAAAAAACAAATAATAATAATGAACAAAATCTTTAAATAATAATTTTCTACCAAACAAAAATTTTTCTTTAACTGAATGAAACACTAATAACATTATAAAACACAATATTATGCAAATATGAAAAAAATATACTCCTAAATAAAATACAAAAAATACAACTGTAAGTATTTTCGAACATTTCCAAAAATTAAATTAATAATTAAGAAATTGACAATTACAAAATTTATTCCATTCAAAAAACTGAATTTTCAGGAGTTTTTAATATAACAGTATTCGGATCCATTTATAAATAAATATATTTAAATATAGTGTAAGTTAATTAATGAATTATGATTAATTTCCCTTACTTACACAGTATCTTGAAATTTGACTGTAAATGTATATTGTGACCAGCAATGATTGCGGACTCACGGAATGACCAACACACTTATTTAACCAGCATAGTCTTTTAAGTAAAATTTCAAATCGGAAAATAGTAATTCTTCTTCACTGAGGAAGAGCAAAAAAATTCGAAGAAAATAAAACTCTATTGATTCCTATTATGAATGACGTTTCAAAGATTTTCCGATAATCGTTCACTAAACTGAGTTCATTAAATTGATATTTTCGAATTGATTGGCTACAGATTCATCTGTAGATCGACAATTCGATATTGACGAGTCATTGATTGAGTTCTGGACTATTAAAAGCCTATCCCCCAGTTAATTCGAACAACCTACGTTATTATTATGGGAATTGTTTGGATAATGATATTATAAGAAATGTATGATGGTCCAGTATACACAAACAAACCAATATCAGAAGCAAAAGTAAACTCTGCAGTATCAAATATAAATATAGAAAAGACTTTTGTAAAATGTAAGTACATTGTTAAGTCAATTGTGAAGTCAAGGAAAACGTAAAAATAAATTACAAACTCTTTTGCAAAATCATTTTTTATTTTCTTAATTGAAAGTGTGAAAAACTTTGTTGCAATGATTTGACAATAAATAGAGATTCAAACTGAATGTAATCAATAAACGATTATTTTGTCCCTTTAATTAAAATTGTTAGGAATTAAAAATGTTAGGAAAATATTTGAAATAAGGTTAAATTAAATATGTACAAATTCAAATTTATATATAATTAAATATGTAAAGGACAAACTACACGGTACAAAATATTTCAGCACAATTGATCCAGGAAATGCATATTATCAGGTCGAATTAGAGAAGGAATCGTAAGAAAAACAGCATTCTCAACAAAAAGTAGTCAATTTTGTTTCCGTAGAATGCCGTTTGGTATAGCACTAGGGGCGTTTCAGGAGTTGATGACGAAAGTATTACAACCAATTAAGAAAGGAACGCTAGTATCTTTGGATGATATATTGATAGCAACTCAGACCATAGAAGAACATTTTAAAGTATTGGGCTAAGTATTCAAAAAAATTGAGAAAGTTAATATAAGAATAAAACCATCTAAATACAAATTTTAAGGGATGAGATATAATTCCTAGGACATATAGTTTTTACAAGGTTTTTGAATCGTGCCTTAACTCAAAAAATGGTTGATGGAGAATGATATAATTTTCCCGCTACAAAAAGGCACTGGCACATCCGATCGATGCTCAGAGCACAATAATGTGCTGAGAATTATTCTAGAAGAACTAGTAGAAGTTCATGTCGCCTTCCTGGATATCACAGATGCATTCAATAGAATGCCCATCGCTCATGTGATTGAGATGCTGCTAAGAAAAGGGATGATAGAAAATCCTGCGACTTGATTCAGAAAATTAACTCAGAAAACACATCAGAGTATTCCTGTAATGGCAGATCAATACTAGCTATACCGATCAACCGAGATAATCAACAAAGGTGACCACTCTCAATGCTCCTATTCAATGTCGATAATGATACTGAAATCCATAGTTCCCCAGACCCTGGAATACATGTAGAAGAATGCAAAATCTCCTGTCTCGCATATGCCAATGATATTGCGTTAATATCCAACACTCATGAAGGTCTCCAAGAAATGGTTAACAATGTCCTCAAATGGGTCTCTTGGACCTCGATAACTTTCAGTCCAAGCAAATACGGATACCTCTCAACAACCAAGGAAAGCGAAAAGATCTACATCAATGGAGAAGAGATTCCAATAGTCGATGATGAGAAATGAAACAGATACCTTGGAGTAGAATTCACAAGGAAGACAAAAAGCTCCCCGATCGAATTATTCAAAGGCATCATCAAAGATATGAAAAAGATAGCCAGTTCCTCACTCGATCCCTGGCAAAAAAATTCACGCGTACAAAACCTGATCTTCTCGTTCTGAAATTACAAAATACCGAACAGAGAACTGTCTGACTATGGTCATCCTGAAACAAAGGGCAAGACATTTGCCAGTGGTCTAGACAAGGAGATTAGGAAAATAATAAAACCCATATGCGGACTCCAGCAAACAGCTTCTAATGACTACCTATATGCTGGTAAAGAATATGGCGGACTTGGATTGATTGAAACCCGCGATGAATACGCTATGCGATCCGTCATACAGGCATTCAGAAAGCTGACTTGTGAAGATATGGATGTTGCAGGACTAACACTGATCAATCTGAAAAATATTCTGAAGAAACAGAAAAAGAACAAAAAGAGAAAAAAAACAATCCTAACAGAACAATCAGCGAAATGATGGATTGGCTCAATGAAGGAGTTCGAGAAAACGGAATCCAATCTTGGTGGGCAAAAGTGAGAAACAACATCCGATATTTGGACAAGATTGGACTTCAAACAAGTTTTATCAACGACCACGACAAAGGATAATTTATGTCTGCAGATAAACTTATCTAGTGAAAGTCTTACACTATTAGCAACTGAAAAGAGGATACTGTCATTCCAGTTCCACAGGTTGAACCATCACCAGAAATGTGTGGACTGGTCAAAACAATCAAGTGCGGGTAAATCGGCAGATGCCTTAAGCAAGAATAAAATCTCCAGCCAAGTACTACATGATGGAAGTCTAACGGCAACAGAATGGCGTTTTATTCATCAAGCCCAAAAAAGGAACCTTCTAGTCAATTACAAGCCAAAGAAGCCTAGAGAAAAGACATTGTGCCGAGCTTGCCGATAATATGTTGAGACAAATGCATGTTATATATCACTGTAACTCAAACATGGCACTGGTTACTACTCACCATAATGCTGTAATTGATCTGGTTGTCGAAGCAATAGACTTTGAACTTCCCTACTACGAAATACTGACGGATGAATAAAAAGTGACTTTTCATCATCTAGTAGAAGAATCGATCTGCAAATCAAAAACACCAGAAGAAGAACTCTGTGGCTAATATATATCAAAACGCCCTACGATGAAACAGAAAACCTGTCTGTCAGAGAGCTAAACGAAACAAAGTACGAATCACTTGAAGCTGAAGCAAGAGCAAAATTCCCAGGTTCGGGTGTGCATCTCGGGAAAATATTGGTTGGATGTCTGGGTTCCTGGCCAAAGAAGAACGACGAAGGACTCCAAGATCTGAAATTGTCAGATATTGCCATCAACAACCTGCGAAGAAGGTGCGTAATATCTAACATCAAATAATGCGCATCGACATGGGCGAAACACAATATCAACTGCTTCAATCCATGCTCAAGTTCCAAGGACACTCCAAATAACTCAATCCTGGAACGGATTCTAACTATGGACACTTAACGACGCTGTAGTCAAAAGTGTTCCTCTTTCTTTGGTCCTCTGAGACCTATTTCTTGTTATACCTTTTTATTGAAATAAAATTTTCTATGAGAAGGTATTCACAAGGTTCCAGATGAAATTAAAGCAATTGAAAGATTCCAGAGACCAAACTGCATGAAGAATTTGAGTTTTTTGGGGATCTATAACTACTATGGATGATTCATAAATGGTTACTAGTGCGAGAGTGGGTTGCGTGGCGGTTAAGTGGCCGCGACGCTCTGGTGTCGTGGGATGGATTCTGGGTCGAGGGGAACAAAATTGCATCTCACCAAGTCTATGAGTATAGCTGCTTCCCTGCATCGCGCCCGAGTCACTCAGATGAATAAAAGATCAATTCACCGAATGACCAACTTGTGGGATATTAAGAAAAAGCTTTGTAAATTCAGTAAAAATTGATCGAATTGCCGACACGCAAGATAACGGAACCGTAACAGATTAATTCTTTCTTCAAAAACGTCTACAGAATTAATCCCAGCCTTGTTATAGTCCACAACGAATATTCGATATTGTTCCCTCACTCGTTCAATCGCTCTATCATATCTGTCATCAACAGCTGACGCACCGAAACAGAAATTACAAATTGAAAAATACTTTTGTTTGGCTTTATTTAACCATAAATCAGCGCTCTTTAAAATTATTTATTACATTAATCTGACTTGAACTGAAAATCTTCCCGAAAACTCTATTGATATCTTCACAGACAGAAATCAAATATCTGGTTATTCTACGTAGTCATTCCGGATTCGTTTTGAACATTATTTTTTTTGAACAAATCGTCAATGAAAAAAACCAAAAACAGGATTTAATAAATCACATTAGGAGAGACACATTTCCAAATCAACATACACATTCAAACACAAAACATCAAACATTCAAAATATTCCTCACAATTGCACAACTGCATAAGACCGATATTAATCTCACTCAGAGATTTAACGCACAAAGAAAGTCTGAAGATTTTCAAAAATTTATCGATTGTTGACTAATTCGACAAACAACTGCTACCAACTTTATCGAGTCCTTCTAGTTTTTGATCAAATCAAAGATATACCAATATTTCATTGTCCATAATAAAATTTAGTAACACATCAATTAACCAAATTCAAATAGTTGAATGACACGTCGAAACATTACACAAATTTATTTCGTCAAAAAGATTACGCAAATATAGTTCGATAAAACAAACCTCATTATTTCGAATATTGTCAAAAAAATCATATATTTGTAGTCCATTTAAACAAAGTCGACACATAACACAAATTGCGATTTTTTATTCGAAATATTTGCGCAATAAAACCAAAAAAACGTTAAAATTCTCTTTCAACGATTGAAATTCGTTCGGACGATTTTTCAATTTACAATTCGATTGTAAAATTTTTATTAATATTCCAAATAGATTTGTTGAATGAATAACGAATTCGTTAACTGATAATTTCAATTTCGATTTGATTTCATCAGTGAAAGATGAATTCGAAATTTCGAAATGGTTTTTTTCACAACTTTTTCCGAAAAATGAAAACAATAAAAGATTTTCATATATCGGACAAAAAATATAACGATTTTTTTCTTATTAGAAATAATAATATTTTCCTTTGATTCGGTTGTGAGAAATTTTTTCGTTTTCGAATTTTTCAACAGTTCGATTTTTTTTATGTTCGGATTCATTGACATTTTGCCAATCTCTTTACAATTGATAAGTTTCCACTTAATTTGAAATTTATAACCAAACAGTTACTCCAAAAAAGCCAGGGCGTTAGAAGGGTTATGCGGATCGATTAAAGATAAACTAGTATGGAGGGACTAATGTGAACCAGCTTTTTACGATATAAAGAAATCCCTCGTAACAGCTACATTCAATAAGAAGTTTATTTTGGATACGGATGCCAGTTTTCATAGTATAAGAGCAGTATTGTCACAAGTTGGCGAATCGGTAAGAGAACATGTAATAGTTCTTGGTTCGCATTCGATGGGAACTCATGACAAAGGATATTGTATAACTAGGAAAGAACTTTTGGCCATTTATTATTTTTGTCAACACTTCAATAATTATTTATATGGGAAAAGATTAAAACTAAAGACAGACCATAAAGCCATCACTTTTATGTTACACACACAAATCCAATAACAGCCCAGTTTTAGACTTGGATCAATTATCTAAGCAGTTTGGATATAGAGATGGTATACAGAAAGATGAATTACATGGAAATGCAGATATGCTGTCTCGAAGCAAATGTGACACATGTATCCAGTGTCAAATGGATCATGAAGACGCAAAATCAGACCAACTTAAAAGGAGATTCTTAGCTGTTACGACAAGAAGCCAGGCAAAAGAAGCACACGGAGAATGGATAACCAAAGAGAAAAGAAGTGAATTAATCACACAGGTTGTTATGTCATGCAGGAGCGGAAAAAGTTTACCATTATTTAAAGGATAAATTTGATATGGAAATGGAATGCAAAACAGTGAAAGAAGTAGTAGAAACTTGTAAAGAATGTCAACAAACAAAAACAGATACATCAAAGACTAAAAAAGAGGCAATCAAAATAATATCATCTGAACCGTTTGAGAAAGTATACATCGATATATGCAGCACATGGAGAGAGACAATAAGAAAAGAAAAATATATAATGGCCAAGATTGATCATTCCAGCAAATATATAATTTTAACAGCGATCAAACGAATAGATGAACAGACGATAATGCAAACGATTTTGACAAAATGGATATTAAAATTTGGTGCTCTTAAGGAAATACATGTGAATTTTGGGGAAAAGTTTTGAATCACAGAAGGTACAAGAATTAATGATAAAACAAGGTATTCAGTTAGTGTTCTGTAGTCCGTACCACCATAACACCAATGATGGAAAGACAATTCCGAACTATATGAGAGTATATTTAAGCAAGTTTAAAAGAAAGAAAAGAGACACGTTGGGCAGATATGCTCCCAGAGGTGGAATTCACATTAAATGCAACATGATTAGGGGAAAATGTATGTTCTCCCTCATCCCCCCGGGGGAGGCCGTTGCCATAGCAACGGTTCTAGTTCACTTGGAAACGCTTCTGATTGGTTCCCAGTTCCTTAGCAACGGTTCTGATTGGTTCCTGATGCCTTAGCAACAGTTCCGGTTACGTTAGCAACGGTTTCAGTTACGTTAGCAACGGTTCCGGTTCACTTGGTGACGGTAACCATGGTCTTCGTTACCATAGCAACAGTAACCAAGGGACGT